>OY757921.1:52229668-52327168 GCA_963585895.1 Sepioteuthis lessoniana
CTCGCAGTTTAAAATGTAAGTATGGTTTAATTGTCAAAAACATTTCTATTTCAAGCTATTCGGTTTAATCAAACAGTTCAGTTTAGAATAAGTATACCATTAGTTCGATTTAACCCATAGATGGGGCCCTATCAGGTGCTACCACACCGGGCCAGAGTAGACCAGTGAGCAATGAAGGGGTGCTCCGTATTCCCCGAGGCCCCAGCATTAGTGGGACCTCACCATCAGACTGTTTAGTGTCATATCCAGGACACTCATTGGGGGGGGGGCTGCAGTCGGTGTATTCTACAGCCCTAGCCGACTTGGCAATACACAAAGTTATTTCAGATAATTCAGTTTAGCATAAGTGCGCAGTTTTAATGTCAAAACAGTTCTATTTTAAACAATTCAGTTCAGCATAAATACGCAGTTTTAATGCATAAAAACAGTAAATGCCAACGACTGTTTCGTTCCATTTAACCCATTGATAGGACCCTTATCAGGTGCTACCATTCCGGGCCTGGGTGGACCCGGGAGCGATGGCAATAAAGGATTACACCGCATTCTCCAAGGCACCAGCATTAGCTGGAACCTCCCCATCAGATTGTTTAGTATCATATCAGGACACTCGTTGAGAGGTCTTACCCCTCTGCAGAGAAGCAGTCGGTGTATTCTACAGCCCCAGCAGACTGGGCAAAAGCAATGTTATGTAACACAAGGACGATATCTATCAAAGTAAAAAGTAAAAGTAAAGTTGACGACCTTAGTTGAGGGTCACCCGAAAGCTCCCTTTTTAATAGCTACCACATCGAGGTGTAGGGGAGGGTGCTACTACATTCCCTAGATTCTTTCACTTTACCCTTGATCCTTAGCTTATAATGGTGAGTGTTAACCAAGACGGCATCAAGTACCATTCTTTGAGACTTTGTTATGACTTGACCTGGGATTGAACCCCGGTCTCCGGATCATTTTTGAACACTCTACTCATTAGGCCATGGGTTCGGTTGCAGCTATCAAAAAAAAAAGAAAAAAAAAGCGGTATTCACTAACTTATATTAGGCAAAATCAATGATAAAATTTACCTGGAGAGTAGATTGTCTTTGTATTGCACGACAAATGTGGTGTATCATTGATGAGAATTTTTTTAAAAGTTTAAGGTGCAAAGAGAGAGCTATTCCCATCTCTGTTATTATAAAGTATTTCTTGCAGGTGGATGTAAATCTTTTTTTTTTTTTCAAATGCTCAAGCTAAATAGATTTATCTGAGGTTGATAAATCTTTCTTATATCTGCACTCTCATAATAAAAATCTGATGAGATATATCAATTTTTATGACTCGCTATATACGATATATCAAAAAATAATTTTCGCCAATTAATTGATGGTTCAGCATAATCTAATTAGCCTATTATTATTTCCCCGTAAATCGATAATAATGATTTTTGCCTCATTATTTTAATGATTATTTTTTCTAATTGTTTAAGCTGAGAGCAAAATTTTTGTTCAGAATTTAGTTTCACATGTTCACTCAGTTTCCGATTGGTACTCATCACACTTTTCACTGTCTTTCAGTTCTGCCCTATTTAGTTTTCAGTTGCTTTTGTTTTATGGCATATCAATCATTGTTGGTTTCTTAACGCCAAATCTTGTTTTTACATATATATTAAATATGTGATTTGTGAACACATTTTGTAGATACACACAGTAAAATAATCTAACTGCTCTATTTCTAACAATTCAATTTAGCTTGAGTCATAAAAACTAAATGGTTTCAAATATTGTTATGTATAACCAACAATTCTATCAAACATCAGGTATTTGTTTACACACAAGTGAATGATCAAATTGTTCTATTCTAAACAATTCAATTTAACAGAAATCATTTGTTTTCACTTAGTTAAATGTCAAATAGTTCTATTCGGCTCATTGAGAGAACCCATTCAGCCACTTCCACTCCGGAACTGGCAGTGATGGCAAGGAAGAGGTAGTCTACATTCTCCAAAGCTCCTGCATGACTGTAGCCTCACAGTGACGGCAAATTGACTAAAATCCCAAAACGAGACTTTATTTTTCGCACGTGTGAAGACCGGGCAGGTTGGCACTTGATCCCCTATAGAATGAGTCCTCGTTCAGAGTTCTTCTCTCAGGCATATAAGACCTGGCATATTACGTGAGGGATTAATTTAGGGCCAGACTGACCGCCGCTGGCAAGGGGTTCCAAACTTCACACTATCCACACACCCACCAAGGCCACTAAACTTCCTCCCCTAGACAACAGAAGATATGGACCTATAGGTTTTAGTCGTAATAATATTATATTGTAGTAGTCGGCAACTCCGGTTTCCCGTGTGATATTTTAAAGGAATTAATAGGACAATTCTAAGCAAGATAACATAAGGCGAATAGAAGCTGAAAAGGAAATGTGACTCAACAAATTCGTAGCAGAACTGCAAAGAACAACTTAGACCACGTGGTAACATAAAATACATGAATCCTTTACTATACAAAGAGATACACTTTCAAAGTGTCAAATATATAATAAATGGACAGTCCACGAATATAAATGTCTTCTCTTGACTTTTGTTTTTCTTCAAATTGAGAGAGAGAGAGAGAGAGTGGTATATAAAATTTGGGTATAAAGGAGAAATAGCCCCAAAATCACTTATCTTATTTTTCGACGGGGTTCCACTGGAGAATCTTTCTTCTTTCACGTGCTAATAGACTTTATGCTATTTTTAACACTGGCTTGAAGAACTTGGGTCCCTCGTGTCCAAGATATGTTTTTGTCTTCTTCACGCGGAGTAAATGGCTATGGGTCTGTCTGCCACGAGCCCCTTCCAATAACTAACATTTCTTCTCGTTTTTTTCGCCGACGGGGAGAAGGGTGCCACTTCCGTTTTAGGGCCCCAGCCAATCATTTGGCTTCTACCTTCCTCCCCCTGGTGTCCGGCGACCTGAGGTTACTAAGTACCAACATCTGTTGATATCCCCTCTGTGACCTACATTCTTTCTTAACGGTCACATTTTTGATGGGTTGCCACTGTTCATTCCAACGGGAGGATAGTATTAATCTTATTTCTATCGTCTCCGTGGGCTATCACGTGACGCTCACCATCAGATTGTTTGATATCATATCCAGGACACTTGTTTGAGTGGTTCTTACACCTCAGCAGAGAGCACTTGGTATACAGCCCCAGCCGACAAGGCTCAGTTTTATCGAGTGGTCAGCCGGAACAGCAAAGTCCACAATTCGGCAAGTTCTCTTATTGCTGTTGACTACCACTAGATCTGGTCGTCTGGTCGAGATTAGATGACCCGTTTGTATGTCAAAATCCAAGAGGAATTTGTGTTGCTCGTATTCTGACATGTGAAT
The DNA here is from genome assembly GCA_963585895.1 of Sepioteuthis lessoniana. NCBI lineage: Eukaryota > Metazoa > Mollusca > Cephalopoda > Myopsida > Loliginidae > Sepioteuthis > Sepioteuthis lessoniana. The sequence goes on from OY757921.1 coordinate 52,233,020, forward strand.
AAATCCATTTGTCCTTATGGTCAAATTTAAACTGAAAGAAAGTGAAAAGAGAGATAAGTAGATAGTTCTTGCGAGAGAACTGAAAATCTATAGAAGACAAAAGTGACTGTGATACCAACGGTAATTAGTGCGCTCAGTACAGTCACTAACGTATTGGTACAGGGACGGGAAGACTAGGAAATAAGAGGACGAGTGGAGACCATCCAAACTATAGCATTATGAATATCGACCAGAGTACTGAGAAGAGTCCTGGAGATTTGAGGAGACTCGCTGTCATTCAAATTCCACTTACAAACCATTAGCTAATGCTGTTGTGAAAAACTCTCAAAAGAATAAAATAAATTGTTATCATTTTTTAGAATCTTTATTATTTGATAGGCATACATAAAACCATACAACTGCAGGGAAATTATTTCCATTAGAAATAGTTGATATTATTTGTTAATAATTAATTATTGTCAAATAAAAGATAAAATGAAAAATGCAGCGTTGGGTTTAGTTGGGCTTTTTGTCATTTCAACCAGTGTAGGTTTTTAATGCCAAATCTTCTTTATATATATATATATATATATATTGTTACGCTACCATATGCCCGGCGGGCATGCTGGGTTCTATAGATTCCCGCCAAGTCCACCAGTTAAAACCGGACATATAGGTAAGTTGTGGGCAGCCAACGCTATTTAATAATGATTGGTGTAATCAACTCCCAGTGGGTTCACATTTTAAAGACACTCGGAAGTTATAGGTGGAGGATTGAAATTAAACACAGCTAACTGGCCAGCTTTCCCTCCTCAAATACAGGGCCTTCGACAAATACAACATTCAACGTTGAAAGAATAAATCCAGACTGCTATGTTGATTGAATCAAATCCAAAATTATAAATATTCTTTATTAAACAAACAACTCGGTCAAAGATAAGATGATGAAAATCGTTATTTACAAGAGAAGAAAGAAAAAAGTCCAGTTTCTCAACGCAATAGGTAATGTCCACCTTCTTGGGCTTCGGGTCCGATGAACGGAATATCAATCCATTGGTCTCATCCGTTTAGGGAATATTTCTTCTCACCTTCTCCCCTTTCTTATCAAATATCAACAAGTTATCGATAATACAATTTATACAACAATATAAAGAATGAGAAAATTATCCTAACAAAAAGGATTACAATAAAAGTTCCAATTCTCAACTCTCTGGTTCAATCACACCAGATTAAATCAGAGATCTTCTTCACATCACCGCCTCTGTCTCTTCACATAACCATATTACCAGAGAAATTTAAACATTTTTCAGTTACAGTTCCACTTACTTGATTTCTAATCTTTTCTTTCTCTCAGTTCTTTCTTCTACGGGCTTTCAGGACTACGTTGTTAGATAAACACACGTCTTATGTCAGATAAGACTTCTATGTAATTTCTTTCATCTACGGACTTTCAGAGCTGCACTAGTAGATAAACATAGGTCTTATTTAATATTAGACTACAATGAATAAATCTTCTTTTGATCTCTTTTCGTAGACTGATCAATTTTGGGTATTTTAACTAACGAGGTTCACTGATCCCAGAGTGTGAGCCTTATCCAGGGAAAAGTCCTTTTCTTTCATTCATCTCTGTTTCCGTCTTCTCCTTTCGAAGAATAAACTGCGAATATTTTCTATTGTTTCAAATTAAATCACGTGTTCGATTTTTTGGTGGGGTTATTTCATCACCCCAATTAGTCATTATCGGCGTCTTTCCCCTGACACATACATATTATATAGTACGTGAGGTTCTGGCATGCATATTTCTCTTAGTTACCCCTCTGCAGAGTTGCAGTCGGTATATTATACAGCCCCCGCCGACTGGGCTGAATAAATGTAATGGAGTATTAGTGATATAATTATAATCAAATTTTATAAAATGAATCAAATTCATTATATGATCTATAAGAAGTTGATATGCTGTTAAAAAAAATTAACCAATCCTTTAGAGACACAGATTTTACTATCAACCATGGGTATGATGTGATTGGTCACTAATCGTGAGGTAATAGAAAAGAGAGAGAGAGAGAGATAGAAGTGGGAGTTCTGTAAGACAAAACTACCTCTCAAGTATAAAATCACTGAGAAGATTGAAAATATATTCATTAATAGGATTTCCCCTCCTGCCAAAATGACGTTTTGCAGACAAAAACACGAAACCCTGAAAATAAACTAAAAACACTGATACATAATTTTTGAGTCTTGCTCTAAATCGAATATTGTTTCCCGACCACACAATATATATCTTATAAAAATGTGTGCACACTTTCATTCAATATATATATATATATATATATATATTATTATTATTTCTTTCATAGAATTTTTCACATCAGTATTAACTGATGGTTCCTCACTGGAGTCTGAGTGACATCAAGTCTCCTTATGTTTCCAGGACTCTTCCCGGTATTCTAGCATTCTCAGTAATGCTGTCACTTGGATAGTATCTACCACATCCGCCAACTTCCAAGTTTTCCTGGCCTTTTAATAATCATTTAGTTATTGTGCCAAAAACACCAATCACAATTGGTACAAACATCACTATCATGTTCCACAGCTTTTTCAATTCTCTAGCAAGGTCGAGGTACTTATCCTTCTTTTCACATTCTTTCAGTTATATTCTGTGGTCAGCTGGGATAGCAAAGTCGACAATTTTGCAAATTCTCTTTTTTTGTTATTATAAGGTATGGGTCTTCTGGTCGAGATTAGGTGGTCTGTGTGTATGTCAAAGTCCTGTAGAAGTTTATGTCTGTCATTTTCTAGGACGGGTGGTGGGTTGTGCATATACCATTTATTGGTATGGTCAAATTTAAATTTCTTGCACATATCTCATTGGATCACCTTGCCGACCCATTCGTGTCTCGCCTTATACTCCCTATGTGCTCATTTTCTGCATTCGCTTATTGTGTGAATAATCGTTTCGTCTCTATCACCGCATAGTCTACATTTGCTATTGTGTTGAGTCTTGTCTATTCTAGCTTTGATATGATTAGTTCTTACGGCGTTGTCCAGTGCTGCTATTAGGAGTGATTCCGTTTCTCTCGAAAGATTACCTTTTCTTAGCCAGGCCCAGGTCTTCTCGTGTGAGATGGTGTTTATTAGTCGTTTAAAGCGGCCATAGAGTTGGGGGTTTTTTCATTTTTGTTTTCTAGTTATTGTAACTTTATCGTCTTTCGTGTTGTCGGTATCTTTTCTGATGGCTGTAATCGGTCTTCGTTCGTGTTTTTCTGTAGTCTTCGAGCCGTTGTATCGATGCGTCAACGCTGTCTTCGATGCTGGCAAGTCCTCTGCCTCCCTCCTTTCTAAGTACATATAGTCTGTCAACGTCGTCTCTGGGATGTAATGCCTTATGCATTGTCATTGGTTTTCTTGTTCTTTGATCCATTTGTTTAAGTTCATCTCTTGTTCACTTGAGAAATGGTCCCAAATATCTTACAAGGAACACAGCCCAAGTATTTAGTCCTTTGATGAGGTTTCTGCGAGAGAGTTTTGTCTCTTGTAGTTTTCTAGTTCTGCTGAGATATTCTTTTCGAATTTTGTCTTTCATTTCTACTTGTTTGATGGTGTCAGCCTCCAAGATACCCAATTATTTGTAGGTTCCATTTTCTCCGAGCCTGCTAATCTTGTCCTGATTTGGTCATTCGATTCCGTCATTCATATGTCGTTTGCCACTTTTCATGACTAGCATGGCACATTTTTCAATGCCAAATTGCATTCCTATGTCCTGACTATATAATCTAACGCCATGTATGAGTGTTTCCAGTTCTTTCTTATTTTTTGCAAATACTTTGATGTCATCCATGTACATTAGGTGATTGATCTTTTCTTATGATCTGCTAAGTTTGTATCTGTCTGTGCATTTTCTTAGTATGAGGTTAGGTGGCATCATCGCTATTATGAATAGTAGCGGTAATAGTGCATATCCTTGGGAAATACCACTTTGGATCTTTATTTAAGCTAAGCTTCTTCCTCCTGCTGGCAGCTGCACCCTGAAGGTCTTCATGGTTTTTTATATAAAATTTATGACTTCATGTGATATTTTGTACATTTTGAGGTAGATTATTATCCATCTTTGTGGAACCAACTCTTATGCCTTTTTGTAGTCAATCCAGGCCGTAGCAAGATTTTTCCGTCTGGTTTTGCTCTCATTTAGGATATGGTGATCTATGTAAAGTAATTCTGCTGTGCCTCTGGATCCTTTACGGCACCCTTTCTGTTCGTCAGGGAACATACCGTGGCTTGTTAGTAAATCTTTTCTCTTATTTGTGCTGTTAGTATTTTCCTCATCATTGGTAGGCAAGTTATCGATCTATAATTGTTTGGAGCGGTTCCTTTGCTTGGGTCCTTTTGGATCAATGTGGCCTTCCCTTTGGTCATCCAGTTTGGTACCTGTGCTCCTTGTAAGCATCTGTTCATTTCTAGTGCTAGTCTGTCGTGAATGGAGGTGAATTACTTGAACCAGAAACCATGTATCCCATCATGGCCTGGCGTTTTCCAGTTTGGTATTTTTTTGTGTCGTCTTGAATAGATCGATGTGTATTTCCGTTTTACGGCCTTCTTCAAGTCCTTCTAGTTCTCTTGTAATATTGTTAACCCATTCAGCCCTTTTATTATGTTTTTTGGTTGGCATATTTTTGTCCCAAATCGTTTGGTATATTTGGCATCCGGTTGTTGGTATGTTTTCATGTCACTCCCTCCCAAATGTTAATAGAATTTTCTTTCATTGTATAGGAAAGTCCTGTTTCGTCTCTATCGTTTTACCCTTTGTCGATATCTCTTTAATTTCCCTTCCTTCGCCAGTACTTTCTAGTTAATTTCTTCAAGTTGTATTATTATTTTTTCTCCTGTTGCCTTTCCCTTTCTGATACGTCATATTTCAGCGTCTTTCTTTTGTTTTTTTCATTCTGGCCAGTTTTCGTAGGTTTTTTTATTTGCGTTTTCAGTCGAATTTCCCATCCTTGTTTTGACTTTTTCTTCGTGCTATTTTGAGGAATCCCAATTTTCTCACAAACTAATTTTTCTCCAGCATGTATTAGTTCATTTAACTCGGCTATATTGTCGTTGTTATGTGCGGTAGTATTTGATTTATTTTTCCGTTTCTTTCGTAAGTTTTCTCCATTCTATGTTTCTTAATGATTGTAGAGTTGTCTTTTTCACAATTCATAATTCTCAGTACATTTTCTAGATATATCTTTTGTTCTTGTGATAAAGTTTCTTTATGGTTGTTTGATTGTGCACTGTTTGGTAGTGTGGTGTTTTCATTCTCCGAAGTTAGCAGTTCGTTTTCGGTAAGGTGCTTTTGTTTGACACCACTTGATGTGTTTCGTACTGTATTATAATTTAGATTAAGTGTTTTCTGATAGATTTCTAGTATTTTAAGGTCCGAAAACCAATCCTTCTTAATTATTGTTCTAACTTGATCAGCAAGCCTTTGGCTTGTCGTCAGAAAATTTGCATATTCTTGCCAGATCTCTATCATTCTTTTCCTGTATCCCTTTTGTGAGGGGTTGCTCCTAAAATAGCCATGAAGTTCTAGTTGATTGTGTTCCCTAGTCCATGTTTTGAGTTTAGGTCTTTGATGGTTGTGGTTTCTTACGTCATCATTCATATACCTGAAAAAAGAGCAGGCAATATTCGTAGAATGACGACCAGATCTCCCATGTTGGCCATCAAGAGAGCACATGCCGATCATGGCACCCAAGCCTGTTGCTTGGGTCCCACGTTGTGTAATATTGTGATTGGACGTTTTTATCATGGGTGGTATATGGTGGCTAGAAAAATTCTTTATTATTATTATTATTATTATCATTTACTCATTAGTGTTTTTCCCATCAGCATTAGCTGATGGTCTTTCTCTGGAGTTTGAGTGATAGCAAGTGTTCTCAAGTCTCCAGGACTCTCCTCAGTATTCTTGCCGTTCTTAATAATGTAGTCGTTTGGATGGTCTCCACTCGTCCGCCAACTTCTAAGTCCTCCATTCCCTTTAGTAACCCTTTAGTTACTGTTCCAAACGCATCAATTACAATTGCATGTTCCATAGTTTTTTCAATTCCCTAGTTAGGTCGAGGTACTTATCTTTCTTTTCACATTCTTTCTGTAGTAAGCCGGGATAGCACAATCTTGCAAGTTCTCTTTTCTTGATGATTATTATTAGGTCTGGTCTTCTGGCCGAGATTTAGTGACCCGTGTGTATATCAAAGTCCCACGGGATTTTGTGTGTGTTATTTTCTAGGATAGTTTCTCGGCTGGGCATATACCATTTGTTGGTATGATCAAATTCAGATTTCTTGCACATCTCCCAGTGGATCACCTTGCCGACCCAGTCGTGTCTAGTCTTATATTCCTTCTGCGCTAATTCACTTATTATGTGATTGATGGTTTCATCTCTATCACCGCATAGCCTACATTTGCTATTTTGTTGCCTCTTATCAATTCTCACTTTGATATGATTGATTCTTACGGCGTTGTTTTGTGCTGCTGCTGCTGTTGCTATTATTATTATTATCATAAAAAAGTAAATACTAAAACATAGGAAGCAAGCAACCACGGTTTCTTTCAATAATACATGTCAAACCGTTTATTGAGGTCGATATTTACTAATGTTTAACAGTAGACTATTATGCATAATTAAGTTTCTGCTGGTATTTGTTGTTGGTATACAAATAACAAAATCATTTCGTTGATTTTACCTCAACGTTCAGTTATTCTCTATTTTCCTCTGTATGCCTTCAAAAAATTGTTACCTTTATTTTCAATGATTTAATCAAGTTTTTAAAAGAAATATATGAAGAAAGAATGTTCCACTATAAAAAAAAGTATGGTTGGCGTTTTATCAGTAATTTGCTAATCTAATACTCATTCCATAATGCTTGCTAAAAGTAGTATTATTAAACATATAAATTATATCATTATGATACTCTTTTAAAATGTTTAAACTTGTTTTTTTTTCTTTATCTTAAAATTGTCATTAGAGTGTCCCTATATTTTCATTCAGCATTGTGCTCACCTCCAAGAACTCACTTGAGTTATCATCAAATGCTGTTATGATATTTTTATTCCATTACGAAATAAAAGCCGTTTTCAAACTTTTACCGAATGAGGAATGACTATAAAACGACATAGTAAGAAATATCAAATCACCTTGCTCAGATATTCAGTCAGATTTTTTTTACTTCCTGGTTAATAAAATAATCACAGGTTGAAAAACAATTTTTGCTTGATATCTGAAGTTTATGGCTTCATAAAATATACCTCAAATAAATTAGATTGAGTTACTTAAGTTTATGGCATACCTTTGAAGATAATATAGATGTAAATCTTCTGGAATCAATCAGTTTAGAAACCAAAATAAAAAAAAAATGAAATCATCATAAGAATATATTCCTATTAACACTTTGTTGCTGCTTATCCTCTTGGCTTTAACGAAGACCTGAATTCTTTGAAGCATGAACTTTAGTCATCAAAATCGATATCCTACATCGAGCTAGTTCCAAGAGATTTTACGCAAGTTTGTCAAAACATTATCACTTTAAACTGGATTTTTGATTATCAACTAACAAATTTTTATTTCTTTAGCTTTTTTTACTTAAAATCTTTTTGATCCCCTTCCTCAATGTACGTATTGTATAAAATTAGATTATCCCCCTCAAATCTTTATCATAATCACAAAAGAAACCATGTTGTTTATATTTCTTAGATTAACCAACACTTCACAAATTCACATTCACTACGAGAGCAAACGGATGCGTTTATTGGAACAATTAAGTTCATATTTTTATCTGATTCAAACAAAGTTATAGAAACTTGAGCGCGCCTATTGGAGCTCAAGTTTGAATAGAGGGATTAATTGATTGATTTTAATGGCATGTCAACTCCTCTTGAGATTAGGGAATCGAGCTGATGGTGTGTTCATATTCATATTTTTTCAATAGTTGCTTCTTAAAATTAGTTTTGCTTACGCTCCGATCAAACACGAATGATTTTTAAACGGATGTATTTGACTATAACGTGTACTACTCAAAGTGGGCTTGAGAGTAATGGAAAAAAAGGGTACTAGATTTACTAGATTAGTGGATTTAGTACACTAGATGCAGTAGATTTAGTATCCTTCATCAAGTAGATCAAGTACCCTTCATGAAGATCATTGGATCTAGTCTCCATGTGATGAATTTTAGAGTTATATACGGAAGCATCATTTTTTTGTGTGGTTGGCCTAATTTCACTGCAGATAATACAGTGTATTCTAAATCCCACAAAACGGGCAGCTTGGCCCGAATGCCGTCTTTGGAAAATGCGAGAATGTTTAATATTGACCTTTGACTGAGCTGTCATGTTCCAGCTGAGTAAACAGGAAGAGAGCGATGCGAATGTGTAAGCGGGTCACATGGGTTGACAACTGAAAGAACACGTAGGCGTTGTGCAATCATATTTGCGGGCAGTTAAGCCGTCACGTTGAGAAGTCATATATGCAGGCAGTCATGCAGTCACGCAGACGGTCAAATGCAGTTACGTAGACGGTCAGACACAGATTCACGAGAGAGGCCAGAAATTCCCAGAGTCGGGCAGTGACACCCTCTCTGGCCGAGAAGCAGAAGTAATAATAAGTGGGGAATTGAATATGACACAATATCTAAAAGACGTTAAGAGTCAATATAGCAGCCTTCCGTCTCTCTCCGTCTCCCTGTCTCTCTCACACTTCAGACCCTTTCGAGAAATAAAGTTGAGTGAGCAACATTTTTGTAAAGAAGTTTTCTGGTCATTCATTCCTTCATCATCTTATGCCTCTTCATTACGATCCATGAATCATTAATCATTATACCGCTGTATATCAATTAAATTGATTTGGTATGCAGTGAGCTGCTGTGTTCTATTTTTTGGGAAAATAGGCATGGAATGATTTCAAACCTGAGGTCAACACACTGGATGATCGAAAAAAGCGGCCTATGAAGGAAGAGAAAGAAAGAAAAAGAATAAAATGGAGGAAAGGAAAAGAAAGGGGCGAAAGTGAAAAAGAAAAAGGGCCCCAAAAGGCCATAAACTCCGAAAAACGAAAGGAAAACAGACAGCCCGAGAATGATGAAAGAAAATTAGCTACTCTGCAATTTATCGGTCGGTACATTATTCAATAAAAAATAATTTTCTCTTTTTTCGTTCTGTGTATCGTGGGTCCGAGTCCGAGAGTATTTAAAAAATCGAAAACTTTACAAAGTTTGGATACTAATAACTGCTATGTTAGTTTAACAGTTTTTGGAAGGGAAAAAGAGAGAGAAAAAAGAAAGATACGGGTAGGCAGTTGTGTGAACAAAACAAAATAATGTTTCCATGATACGTCAAAAAAGATGACGATTTTTTAATAATAAAGTTTGAATTTGTATGACATTGGGAATTTTGACTTTTCATGAATGGGCTTTCCGAGTAGATAGAAAATGTCCGTTTTTTTAAATGCATTCAAAATTTTTATGAATGAAACTTGGAAGTAACTTGTAAAAGCTCGTCGTAACGCGTAGGAATTTGATATTGAAATTTCTTTTTCTGTTTGTCTTTGATTATGAGCACCCGGAAAGTTCTAGATGACTATGTTATATGGTCAGAAGGAGGCCCATGTACCTTTGGATCCATAGTTAGGTGAGTGGGAAGGGATTTATGACGATGTGGTCCGGAGATGGATCGGAAAATGTGTGGAAATCTGAATTATTGTTGATGTCTCCAAGAATGGGATCGACATTTTTGGGTTCTGGTAAGAGGCTAGATCAGCGTTTTGCGAAAGTCTCTCCAATATGGGATTGAGAATTTCGGGGTATGGAGAGGAGCCCCAACTATTGTGTTGGTTGAAGTTGAAACGCTTTACACCCATGTGTTTTTAAGAAAAGGATATTGAAAAGGAGATGTACGTGTGCGAAATCTTGACGAGTTTCGTTGTATGCACTTGGAGGTTCCCGGCTCGGGTTTGAATCAAGCTTGAGGGAGAAATATAGATGAATACATGGATAAATGAAAAGGTTCACCCGTTAGATATTGAAAATGAAAAAGACGATTGACCGACTGGCATTGGAAAAAGTAATAAAAAAAGAGTCGATGATCACGGGAAAAGTTGTTTAAGAAATTTTATGTCACCTTTGCAAGTGAGCAAAAAACTAGTGTTGCGTAGTCTTGGTCGAAATAGGAAAAATTGAATGAAATGACGGCTGGATACTAACCATGCTTATTTTGTGGAGATGCTTGTTGAAAAAATGTAAAAATGCGCCCGTGAACCTGAGTTAGAGTATACGAGAGAATTTGACGTAAAAAAAATTGAGGAGTAGTCGTCTACAGACATAAAAATTCACCGAGCATGAGCAATGTACCGAAAAAGTGTATGTATATATAAAAAATTCAAAGAAAAAAGAGATAATAACTGCTTCGTTTTTGAAAATAAACAAAAAACAAATAAACAAAAAACAAATATACAAGGAAAAGAAGGGAGAAGGTGATTCAACATTCAAGAGAGCAACATTTTTAGGAGTTGAAATGAGAAAAAGAAGGAAAAATGACAGTTGATACACACACAGATCCCATACCTTTTCCCAAAGAAGAGGAGAAAGAGGAAGAAACATTTTAAAAAGAATAAAACTGACATAAACATAAACATTTTTCCAGAACTTTTTGACATTTTTTAGTCGAAAACTTTTTGGTTGGGCATTTTGTTTCGACTTTTTTTTTCTCTCCAACTACTAAGAAGCTTAGATTGGGAATAATTATTTGAATTTAAGGCGATGTTTCTGACTTTTTTGCCCGATCCGCTTCATGAAAATATTTTTCATCCATTGTGTTGGGAATGTAATTTTCATGTAGATTTTAATTTTGGTTTTAGTTTTGGAATATGCATTAGTGTTTGTTAGTTTTTTGTTTTCTCAGACTTTGAATGACATGCACTGCTGATAAAGGCAGCTTTTCTGTGTTCAAACATAGTATGTTTTAAATTAAGAAGTTATATGTGTGACGTTAAACCCAAGCAAAGACACGTATGTTGTAAATCAAAGGTCATGCACCTAATGTCATTTTAAAAATAAGGGCGGGGTTACCGCCAATGATCGTATGGTTATGCATGGAGATGACTACTTCTATGATAGAACGCGGAGAAAAACGAACCTTGAAACAAATAGATTTTGGAAAGTGAAATTATTATTGATTAAGCAGAAAATCAATAGCAAATAGATGTTTTGGCACGCTATATTTCGGTTTTTGTTGCATGCATGTAGATTTATAATGCTATTTTGAGGTATTGTTTGCGCTAGGGAGATATTGTTTTTTGAATTTTTGTGAAGCCCCCACAGTTATTCCTGGTAGGAACCTGTGGAGCAGGTGAGTGGTGTCTGGTCATAAAGAATCCGGGAAAAATGTGTTTGCTGGAATGACCAAGATCACAGGGTTTGTGACCAGGTATTTTAGACCAAGACGTTAATTCCGTGATATTTTTAGTTTACTCAAAGAATTGCTGAGGAGAGCTCAATGTTTTTTTTTTTAATGAGATATATGATTTTATTGTAATTTTGACATATGAGATCGCCAACCTCTAAAAAAGAATAAAGAAATAATTTCGTCTGTCTCCGTCTCCCTGTCTCTCTCACACTTACAGTCAACATCAGACCCTTTCGAGAAATAAAGTTGTGTGAGCGACATTTTTGGAAATAATTGTTTTGGCTATCCTTTCTTTCATCTTGTTATTCCTTTTAATTGTTATTCAACAAAAAACATTCCATTTCAAACAAATCAGTTTAGCATAATTACACAGTTAAAATGTAAGTACATAGTTTAATTGTCAAAAAACATTTCTTTTTCAAGTGATTCAGTTTAATCAAGCAGTTCTAATTCAAACAATTCAGTTTAGCATAAGTATGTAGTTTAGTTCTATTTAACTCATATATAGGGCCCTATCAAGTGCTACCGCTCCGGGGTAGAGTGAACCTGGGAGCAATGGCAATGAAGGGGTGCTCCGCATTCTCCAAAGCCCCAGCTTCACAGGAACCTCCCCATCAGATTGTTATGTGTCATATCAGGGACACTCGTTGGGGGTTTAATCTCTCAGTAGAAGTGCAGTAGGCGTATTCTAAAGCCCCATCCTATTGGACAATTATCAGGATGAGTAGAACCTATTTAGGTTTAATCAATGTGTCAAATAGATCTCTTCCTGTTGGTGGAGCTTAGAATACACTGACTGTATTCCTTTCGTGGAGGTAATACCGAAAAGAAAAGAGGTATTCTCTGTAAGACATTAAACTACATTTGATGGTAATGATCCAGTTTTTGAGATCCTTTTCGTTACTACAACTCTCAGGTCCACACTCTCTTCGATTGATAGTACCTGTTTCGATCTCATTTTTGGGTCAAATAGATTTGGTAAAGATTATTTCTAGTCGCTAGAATACCATAGAACAGTAAATTGTTTATATTACGATTAGTTAATTGAAGCTATAATTATCTACTAAAGATTATCATTAAGTACAAGAAACTATGTAACTGTGTGAAAACAAATAACTATTACCAAATAGAAATAATTAACAAAATTCAAATACTCATTACTATAAAACTGGAGCAATTGAAATTTGAAACATGCGAGAAAATTATTTGTAATGCAAAGAAATGCTTGATATAACGTATCTCACACAAATCTAGTTCCTTAATCTCCAGGCATAAGGGGTTGACATGCAACTGAAATTAATTAATTATTCAACTTTATGTTTTACAGGGATTCGGGCAGGTTAGTGTTCAGAAGGGGACTGAAGGGCTTTGGATGACATTGTATTTAATTAAAATAGTTTGTAAAAAGTCCACATATAATTAATTCTCTTTGAGATTTCTATGGTCTGACACTGTCTCGTGAGAAGAGTACACAAAAGTCTGAAGATCGTTTCTCTACTGGACATGGTAAATATTGTCGGACTTGTATACGTGCAAATTTTCCCAGCTTAAGCCGTAACAATTTCCATTAAAAATGTGTATTTCGAAAGACATATGCGCGCGCACACACACACACACAAAGAATCTACATTAATGAATTCTTTTTTAATCCTGAAATGTATATAAAACTTGTGCAAAGCTGAACTATATATATATATATATTATCAGGACTGGATTTTGTAAAAGCAGCACCCTGATTACTGAACATAACTAGATGCGTGCGAATTTTTCTTCTTTCTAAATTGAAAATGAATTCCAAGGGCAAGCAAAAAGCAATAACATTTGAATAGACCATGGGTCTTCCATTAACTACAAAGAGAAATTCACAGACACAAAATCTGATATCAAATAAAATAAAAACGACTGTAATATATTGACCCTCGACTGATCCGTCAATCAAGAGATGCACCTGGGTAAATAATCGGAAGAACAGCGGAAACAATTGGGTATGAGACAATTATATTACCAGGTGCCCGAGGCGGTTCGAGTCAGTTGGGGACAAGATGCCGAAGTGAGAACCATTGGCAGACAGAGGGCTTTGGGCCCTCAGTAACCCATGGTTGAGCAACCCCAGCCAAGAGGAGAAAGATGTGCTGCTATGGTCAGAAGAACTTGGGTCAATATGTATACGTCTGTCCTTGTCCCCAACTCACCTACCACAACAACCAACATCAACCCTTTCGAGAATAATGTGTGAGAGATATATTTTTATAAAGAAGTGTGTTCGTTTGTTCATTGAAGTCGTCATTATTGTTGATTATATTTCCCCGTATATTTGTATATGTATGTGGCTACACAACACAACCACTCAAAACAATCTTAACTTTGTACAGCATACTAGTATTCAGTGAAAATCTATCAGCTAACACTAATAATAATAATAATAATCCCGGCTGACCACGGAATAAAACTGAAAGAATGTAACAAGAAGTATGAGTACCTCGATCTTGCTAGGGAATTTTAAAAACTAGGGAACATGATGATGACAATTAAGCCAATTGTAATTGGTACAGTAACTAAAGGATTATTAAAGGGACTGGAGGACATGAATGTGGCTGGCGAGTGGAAACCATCCAAACTACAGCATTATTGAGAACGGCCATAATACTGAGAAGAGTCCTGGGGACATGAGGACACTTGCTGTCGCTCAGACTCCAGTGAAAGACCATCAGCAGACGCTGATGTGAAAAACTCTAATGAGTAAATAATAATATTAATAATGATTGTCCTTTAAAACTGGATTGTAGACTGTCATAAAATGTATAAGATATCCGACGAAGTCATCAAATCCATCGCAGGAGCCATGAAAAACAGGAAAATGGGATTGGTGTCAGGAAAAAAACTTTTGCTGAAAATTCAGAGAGGTGTCTTCCAGGGAGATGCACTTTCACCATCATTATTGGTTATTGCAAAAAGCACTCACAACATTAGACAAGTAGAAATAAAATAACTAAAAAACAAAAATGAAAAGAGAAACAACTGTATTAATGTTATAAGTCCCAAACTTGTGTTGAACATGAAAGTGATAGTTACGTCAGTTATAATTGACACGTGTGAAACGTTTATCAAAGGCTTGGAGAGAGGGCTGGCAAATTTGGAAATCGGAAGTCGAACCAAGACCATTCAAATCATTGTTAAGGTCGACCAGAATACAAACAAGTGCCCTGGAAACCTGAGATGACTTGCTCTCACTCAGACTCCAATGAAAATCCATCAGTTAACACTGGTGTGAAAAACATATAAGAAATATGAATTATAGCTGAATACCAATTTTTAAATCTGCAGACCAATTCATTATATATATATATATATATATATATATATATATATATATATATATATATATATATATATATATATGTACTGTCATCCACAGGCAGGCTATTTCATTCTATCAGAACTCTTCAGTGTGGCTAGACAGGTTAGATTCCCGAAGCAGGGATCGAAACCAGGCTGACTGAAATTTACCTTTATATATATATATATATATATATATGAAGGTAAATTTGCATTAAATTTGAGAAATAATACGGTGTGATAGTGTTAATTTATTATACAATACGATACACAAATATCTTACTAAATAAATAAGTACTTAATTTCTTCGTATCCATGATGAAATTTTGTGAGGTAAAAAAGTTACAAAAACATCATAGTGACAAAATATATGAAACATTTCCTTTAAAATACAAAATATAAAAATATTTCGGTTCACACAGAACTTTTACTAAAACTTAGCTTCGCAATAAATTACCATTCAGCATAGTTTACACTACTCTGACGTCAGAAGTATTTGCATGTAGTTACAAATCTAACATGTATTGAATCAGTTGGTATTTGCTAGACCATTTTGCTCATGTTACTTCACATTACTAGAAATATCAGTAACACTTATCTTAGTTTGGCATGAGGCAACAAATGAGAAGATTCCCCTGTGAACCCTGATACCCTAATCGCAGCAAAAAGCTGTAAGAATTGTTTATTAACTCTTGTTTCAAGGTTGCACATCCATAAAAATTATTTCAAAAACTAGTTTGGTAGCAAACAATAGAAATTAGAACACCCAGTAAGGATATAATTCATTCGAAGTGATAATATTTCTTTGAGATTAGTTTATAAATCACTGTTTCATTCATAAATATTTATTAAACTTCCTTGAACTGGCAACAAATTTGGGATAACAGCGAGTATCCAGATCACTCAACATGGAAATTCTTCTGTGGATGTTTTTACCAAACCTACGGTGGTATTTTACAAGTCTAAAAGATTCAAGTATTCAGAGACCATTCAACTCATAAAGATAGAGAAATGTTCTGCAAGATTACTTGTTTCATCATCAACCTGTCTATCTACCGATATATATATATATATATATATATATATATATGTGTGTGTGTGTGTGTGTGTGTGTGTGTGCGCCCTTGTATGTCATCAATAGACATAACATTTATGTATACAAATATACGTGTCTCACGGTGTAAGGTAGAGAGATTTTTTCTCAAATATTCGAACGTGGTTTATATTTTTTGATATGTATTTGTTTTATATAGGCTGTATGGAAAGTATACTGTCAAAGACACATACATATAAGAGTAAGTTACGTTTAAAAAAAATTATAATATCACTTCAGATCTACTTAATATCTCCTTTTCTTCACCATTATAATAGATCAAATACGAAATATATATATATATATTGTGTGTGTATCTGTGTGCATTTATGTGTGTGTGTGTGTGTGTGTGTGTGTGTGTATGTATTCTTGTGGGTGAGTGCGTATATACAGATATTTGAAATGTGATAATAGTACTTCATATGTACTTAGATATTCCTTTCTCTTTACCTTTGTCATAGATCAAATAAGGAATACACACACACACACACACACACACACACACACACACATATATATATATATATATATATATATATATATATATATATATGTAGTGTGTGTGTTTATGTATGCGTGAATCAATTTATATTTTTGTGTATGAATCTGTGTATGAGTATCACAATTGATTTTGCTATAGAATTATACAACCTCCAGCATAGTGATTTTAAAAAATTATTTTCAATTTATGTTAAACAAAGGGCCAGTTGGGAAAAGAAATCTGAGTTCAGTGTTTCAACAAAAAGAACAGACAGGCGATGAAATTAGCAGTCGCTGTCTGGAGAATGTTCATAGGGGGAGTAATATCTAAACTGTCTTTCTCATCACAAATATATATATATATATATATATATATATAGCTTCGTGTTTATACATCAATAGAAAATCTGTACATAATCTGCTTTTCTAAGATAAGCATGTATCTTAGCTGCAGGTATCTGTAAACTCGTTGCACGTGAAAACAGACAACGAATGTGTTATTAACCAAATGCCTTGTCTCCGTAAAATATTATTTAATTGTTCTGAGGATCTTTTCCGTTGCCGGCGGGAATTGAAGAACTTATTTCAAAATGATTATTTTTAATATTTTCATCAAAGTATTGTTAGCTGTTTTAATAGGAAAGAATCGATATTTGTTATTTTTGATTTTTAATGAATATTTCTTTTCTTGCATATAACCAAATTATCAGGATGACATTAACAAAGAATCTGTACCTGTTACAAATTTTCAAAGTATCCTTCTCCGCTATCCCTGCCTGTAATCAAATGCACACGGTCAGTAATATCTTCCCCTTTGAGATACTTTTTATGAGATCCTGATTGATTTATGGCTTGACTGATTTTAATGGCATGCTAAACCATCTAGAGTTATTTTATACCAAGAGGTTATTGAATTGCATTCATTGTAAGTTCAGATTTACATTGTTTAGTTTTTCTCAAAAAATGTTTTCTTCGGGCACTCAGTCCTATCTAATACGAATAACATTTAAACATAATTTAATCCATAGATAGGACCGTAAATGATACCACTATTTTTGGATAGAGTGAACTTGAGAGTAATTGCAATGAAACGGTACTTTACACTCTTCCAATCTCCAGAACTTGAGCCTCAACTAAAAGATAGTGAAAAAGTGGGAAGATATATGAGAAAGAGATTCGGGGCAGTGGGAGCGAGAGAGAGAGAGAGAGAGAGGCACGATGATAAAGGAGAACCAAATCAGAAAGTGAACGATAGGTTCCCAAAATTTCAGGTCATGAATCTAGCGGACGTTCAAGTCAGAAAGCCTGTTGGAGACTAGCCACGGAGATCTGGAGACGGGGCGAAAATTACGACACCAATTTTTGGTGAGTTCTATGAATGGGATTCCACACCCGCCGCGAAGATGTAAAGATGGGACCCTGAGCAGTCACGTATGAGAAGTACAACAGAAAACGAGAAAGATAATGTCAAGGTCTGTGTCTGACTCTCTTGCCCTGAGACGGTTTATTTGTCTATCTAAAGAGGTTGAATTAGTTCCTACTCTGTTTTCTCACTCTCTTCGGTAACTAACTAGGAAGGGTAGTAGCGAATAAACTTTTGTATTCGGGAACCAAGACAAGGTTTTGTTTGTTCATTTTTTTCTCATTGTGAACTTGGTTTCGATTAATGTTATCGTTCTCCTGAGGTATTATTTAATATTTTCTTTCGTCTCCGCATGTTTGATGATGTCCACTTCCAATATTCCAAAGTAATTGTAAGTCTCCTTTTCCCTGAGCGATCTTGTTTTTTCTTAATTTGGTAGTTCGATTCCTTCCGTCATTTGTCGTTTTCCGCTTTCCATTAATAGCATGGCACATATTTCTATGCCAAATTCCGTCACACTATCGTCACTGAATATCATCACTATATGCATTCGGGTGTCCACTTCTTTTTTCTTTTTGGCAAACAGTTTGATGTCATCCATGTACATAAGGTGGTTGCTTTTTTTTGTGATTTATGAAGTTTGTATTTGCGTGTGCATTTCCTAGGTATGTTATTGTGTAGCATCATCACTATTACAAATAGTAATGTAGATAGCGAATCTTCCTGGAAGATCACTTTCGTGATTTTCACCCCAGGTAAGCTTTTTCCTCTTGCTATCAATTCGTCTTTCCAGTTTTCGATAGAATTTACGATAAAGTTCATGACTTCATGTGATATCTTGTGCATTTTATAACTGTCTATTACTCAACTTATTGGGACTATATCATATGCCTTTTTGAAGTCTAACCACGCCATACCTATATTTTTCCGTCTCGTTTTGCTATCTTGAGGATGTGTTGACCAATATATAGTAGCCTTCCTGCACCTCGGTCCCCTTGCAGCATCCTTTCTGTCCCTTGAGGGACAGTCCTTGTAACTCTTTTTCCATGTTACTTATCCATTCGGCTTTTCTGTTATGTTCTCTTCGTTCCCATATTTTGCTCGAAAATTGTTTAGTTTCCTTGTCATCCTGTTGTTGGTTTGTCTTTGAGCATTCTCCACCAACTTGCTGGTAGAATTGTTTTCGTTGTTTTGGAATGTTATATCTGTATTTTTTTTTATCCTGTCTCGATATCTTTTTAGTATTCCTTCTTTCGCCAGTACCTTCTGCTTTATTTCCTCCAAGTGTATTGTTTGTTTTACTTGTGTTGCTTTTTTCTTTTCGTTCCTTGTTCCAGCGTCCTTCTTGTCTAATCATTTTTGCTTTTAGTCATAGATTTCTTACCAGCGTTTACAGTGGAATTTCCCATCGAGTTTTTAAATTTCTGTTCAAATTCTTTAGGGTAACACCCATTTTTTCGGTCTAAGTTTGCTTCTACGTAGATTAGTTCGTTTAATTCCGTGATATTTTTCGTTGAGATATGTATTAATAATTCGTTTTTTTTTTCAGTTTGTGCCTTGACTGTTCCCCAGTCTTAGTTTCTTATCGATGGCCATCTAGTTTCTTTTTCAGACATAATTCACTTGAAATTTTCTATATTCATTTCTTCTTGTCTTAGCGTTTGTTATGTGTGGTTTGGGTTTGTGATATTTCGATTGTTATTACTTTGCGGTTTATTTCGGTGTCTTCTTGTTTTTCAACATCTGGTGTTCGATTATTTCATTACGGTCATGTTGCCTTGATTCCGTGCTTATTTTTTCTTGTATTTCTAACATATGAAGGTCAGAAAATCAACCTTTCTTTATTATCATCCTATCTTGGTCAGCGAGTATTTGGCTTGTTATCTGAAATCGAGCGTATTCTTCCCAGATTTCAATTATCTTTCTTCTATGCCCTCTTCGTGTAGAGTTGACTGTTACGAATATCAACTCGCCTACAGTTATTTCATGCCTATAGGTTAGGACATAACATTGTACGTTTATATTAATATTTTTATGAAATTGTTTCTTTAGGGTACTTTTTTACGACGTCCTTTTCAATACGAATAATTTTTTAAAAGATCTATTTGACACAGATACTTTATCTTTGAGTTGAGACATTAATATTCCAAATAATTTTTCTTAGATCAATTTAATGTCTTCATTGATTTTATGATATTGTAATTGCAATGTTAAAAACACTCAACTCCTCGGTCTTCTTCTAGTGTACCGTGTGAATGGAAAGACATGGTAATATTACTATTTAAAAACACTTAAATATTTTCTTTTTCCTACTTTTTTGTTTTTCACTTTAAAGATGCCCTTTTTTTCCATAGACACAGTTCATCTGAATAACATAAAGAATAGAACTGTAGAAAGTCTATGATCATGATATAATTGACAAAATGATGAGACTGAAATTCTCAAAGGAAAAAAAAATGGATCTATTTCTTTTAGGGATACCTGAAGGCTAAATTCATAAAACGTGGACTGCAGACAACAGAAGCTTTAAATTGTCATGAAATCGCAGCAATGACTAGAGAAACGCAGTAAAAATTCAAAGCGTCGCTTCAGGAGAGTATAAATCGTCATAGCAAGCGTCTGAACAGCATAATCTTTAAAAGTAAGTAATGGCAATAACAAACTGCCTGAATGGTATTGTTCTGTCTCATAGTAAAATTGAATTACGTATAGAATCTACTTTGCCTTTTTTTACAGTTTAAGACCTAGAGATCATTTTGTCCAACCAAATAGAAGTATCGTTTTCTTTTGGGGAAAATATGTACTCGGTCGACTACTTTAAATATGAGTGAAATGGAACCAGCTGTCGATATAATATATTTTCTATCAAGATAAGATATATCATTTTTGAAGGTTTTCCAGTCTCAAAGTCGCTGAAACTTCGCGTGATAAAAGATGTGGAAAAGAGATACATAGCAAAACTTTAAATCTGTTTAGTTATCATATTTGAAACCCTAAAAAATTGAGACAGATAGCACAAAGATACTAGACGAATACCTTGAATTAGTGCTAATGATATTTCTACATTGAAATCATATCATAATCATGAATTATCTTCACACAAATTCCTTACAAAAAGATACATCAAAACAATATGCATATGCTCTGCTGTATGTATTGTAGCAGTATTAAAAGTTTTTCAAAGATCTTGAAATGTACACTTTATATATAACAAGATCGCAAAAGAGTCAGAAATTTGGATGTCGTTACCATTTAATACACCTTTGTAGTATTCAATTAAGGGCATACAAGCAGTCATACAGACACGGACACTAAAATATCTCCACACAACTTTTCTTTAATAAAGTTTTTCTCCGGACGAAGAGAAAGGTCAAAACTAACTGAAAATGATCAAAAACAGATAACATTATTTATAAACACCTGTATTATTATTTCCATTCATATATATATATATATATATATATATATATATATATATATATATATATATATATATATAACGTCTAGAATGAAATATGACTGTATGACCAAAGGACGGCTACACGGGAAATCACATAGACGTTCACTGTAAAATAATCTTCGTCAATATATATATATATATATATATATATATATATTTCATGTGTTGATTCAATTTTGACCTTACTTATTTAGATTTTTTTTATTATATTTAATATCCCACATTCTTTGTCTATTGATTTGAAGTGAAAAGAGGATATCTTACAGCAACCGGGCCATAAAGGG
The DNA here is from genome assembly GCA_963585895.1 of Sepioteuthis lessoniana. Lineage (NCBI taxonomy): Eukaryota > Metazoa > Mollusca > Cephalopoda > Myopsida > Loliginidae > Sepioteuthis > Sepioteuthis lessoniana. The sequence goes on from OY757921.1 coordinate 52,254,448, forward strand.
TTCATAGCGAGTGCACATTTTATACATGATAAACTAAAATATATCATTGTGTGCGTGGCTCCCTAAAGAGGTAAACTCCAGGGAGATAGATCAAATTAAGTGTATTCTTTGTTGAGTACTGAAAGTAAAATCTTTTCGATGGTGATTTTCAAGTTTATTTCTTTAAGGAGCTTAAGAATACGATGTAAATAGAAGGGTTTTTAAGCGTTGTTTTGTAAATACTAATAATCGTTGGATATTTTCTATTTCATACGTTAATTTGTAGAGTTTATCTTAAATTAAATGTTATAGTTACTTGGCCAATCGGAATCTATTCTTAATATAATACATGAGTCTAGACGTGTGTGTGTGTGTGTGTGTGTGTGTGTGTGTGTGTGTGTGTGTGTGTGTGTGTGTGTGTGTGTGTGTGTGTGTGTGTGCGTGTGTGTGTGTGTGTGTTGCATTGGAAAAAGGAATACAGGTTTTGTTGTTTCAGTCCTTCAATTGCTTTCAAATCTCTGAAAAACTAATATTTCTCTATCAGTGTTTCGTGCGTCGTTGATTTATTCTACTGTAGATAGTGAGGGTGATTTCGTTATTGCAGTTTTCTTTTCTTTTTTACTTATTGGAGGGAATAAAAGAGAAAAATAATGGAAGGTGGTACAATGAAGGAAGAAAAAAATTAATAAAAGGAAGCGAGGAAAATAAAAATAAAAGTTTCCAATGACCGTTGTATTTTAATTATTTTTTGAGCCCATTGAAAAAGGAATACAAAGTTTTTCGAAATTTGTCCTTCAATTAAACAGTCTAATTTTTTTAAAGAATAAATATTTCTTGATCAGTGTTCTGAGAGTCCATGGGTTGTTCTATTGTAATTAAGTTAAAATTAATTACTTAGTTTTATTCTTATTCTTATTCATTTTTTGTCGGCAAAACGCAGAATTTGCGCCGAAGGGTTTCAGTAGCCATGAAAAAAGGAAGATAGATTATTTCAATAAAATTATTGTTTTAAAAACGTAAAATTTCTTGATCAGTGTTTCGAGCGCTAATGATTTCGTTTACTACAAATAGTTAAAGTTATTTCATTTTTTTCTATTTTTTTTTTGATAGTATTGGATTGGGGATAAAGTAAAAGAGAAAATTTCCATTAATCGTCGTAATTTTTGTAAGTTGATTAGATCCATGCCTAATATGATTTAACTTTAGCTGATCGGAAAAAAATTTAATTTGTGTAGTTGGGAACCTTTGTGGGGAGATAAAAACAAATCATAAAACCTGGCATTCAGAAAACAAGGCATTCAGAAAATCTGGTGAGAACGGCATACTGGACAGGAAGACAGGATCTGTGCAATTACGCACAATCCATGTGTTTAAAAAGTGCTAATGTCCTCGCAGATCACAAAAACAATATCGTGCATGTGACTGGTTGTTTGCAACAACCAATCTGATGCGCGGATGAGTGGTCTTAAAGCGTCCAAATAAATAACTCATTTTTCTCCACTTTTGCGTAAACAGGAGGACATATCAGGGACTGATTATTTCTGATTGGGTCTGCTTGGTAAGGGGAGTATGATGTTAAAATCCCGAAACTCCCTAATGACCCAAGCAAAACACATCACTGACGATACCATCGGTGCCAAATGTAATAAGGCGTATACATATACAATAAAGTTCAACGTTTGTCCGTGTGTCCGTGTGTGTTTATACATCTATAGGAAGAAAAGGAAAGAGAAGATACATGAAGATATCATATATATACTAATGGAAAATTTTACGAGAAAGATAATAAACCACGTGAAAATTGCACTTCAGTTTGGTAAGGAGTTAAAGGGGGCAAACACCCCCGGGGAAATTTCAAAAACCTCCAACTTTAATTAAATCAAAATCATGTCGCTGATGTTTACAGGAAGTCTGAATCTTCATCTGAAAGTGTATATGGATTTGATTACTAGCAACGGGGGAAAAATGCTAAATTAGACATTTCAAGTGCTAATTTGGTTATTAAAAACTGAAAAAAGAGCTGAATCACATATTAAATGTATTACCTAATTTGATACATCATAATGTTTTAGAGTTTTAATCATTTCCCATATATATATATATATATATATATATATATATATTTGTAGCCATGTATCTGATATAAAGTTTGCTAGCATCATGCTTGATCTGTTAAGGTGAATAAAGATGTTACTTTATTATGATGATATTTCTTTGATTGTGAGTGTTTGCTGTGATTCTGGAATAAATATTACAATTACAATCTGTATGTCTTTATCATTTTCTTCAAGCTTTTATTTACTGGCATATTACATGCAAAAGCCTATGCCTATGTGATGGCAGCTTCAATTTATAATGCAAAATATTGAGTTAAGATTAAGAAAATTATAGCTGTTATAAAGGAAGCACCGCTTTTACAAAAAACAGTCATTTCTTTCTTTTGAGTTACAAGAATGGATAGAGATTCATAATCTACATGATTGTTGACAATATTTTTATTAAGATGGACGAGTATTGAATTCAATAGTATATAAGACTGTATTATAATTTTTAGCCCAAAGCCTGGAAATATTAGATTGCAGATATTCTGATCCAAAACATTCAATAATATCGAAGCTTAAACTTTCATAAATTATAGTACAATTTTGAAGGCTCCTTCTGAACCAAGTCAACCACGTGTATTTCTGCAATTATATATATATATATATATATATATATATATATATATATATATATATATATATATATATATATAATAGTATAATTACATTTCCTATGGAAACTATCATGGCGTTAATAACAGTAGAAGATAAAACTATTTGATAACAAGAATGTCATAAGTAGTATGCAAAATTATCACACAGAAAATTCATGTTATAACTTTACTTTTCCTAAAATGCGACCATTGATAACAATATATATATATATATATATATATATATATATATATATATATATATATATATATATATATATATGTATATATATATATATATGAGGCAGAAAGTAATGTCAGTGAAAGGAAAATGAACAAAACAGCTAGCTAAGAAGAAAGATATCAGAAGTGTAAAGAAATTTAAAGAAACTGCTTGTAAGCACTCCTGAAATCTCAAATAATCTAACCAGCTTGAAATCAAACTTGGACATTTTACCAAGGGTGAAACAATTAAAAGCAGAAAAACTGCAGTTGGTCAACAAAGTCTTTCCTGCAGTATGAAAGACCAGAAGATCTGACAAATTACTTCTTTGATTATCAATGCCGCGTATAAACAAAGCTCTTTAGAGAAATGGCCGAAAGACTGCATACTACCCTTCTCCAGGAAAAGTGAGATCGGAGTCATTAAGAACTACAAAGGCATAGCTCTTACCTATATAGCTCCCAAAGGTTTATAATGCCCTGCTTTTCACTCTTATTCGACCTAAAGGGGGATAAAATTCTGACGAAAATTCAGAACGGTTTTCAGAGAATGCAAATCACAACTTCTCAGATTCTGACTATGTAACGAAACATTGAAAAATGAAAAAAAAAAATCTCGTGGCCACACTTTTGTTTATCTATTTATCCAGAGCATCACATACATAGAAGAAAAATTCAGCAACCACTCCTTATATATGGTTTTCCTAAAGAGACTGTTACTGATATCATTATTCTCTTCAACAGTGCAGAAGTTGTTCGCTCTTACATTGGTAGAAATGATTTCTTGGACATTGTCTTTGGAGCCTTGCAAGATGACACATTTGAACCATTTCTGCAAATAATCTTTCTAGATTATTTGCTAAGAACGTCAATAAACTAAATGAAAAAATATCCTGCCGAAACTATCACGGACGCAGATTTTGCAGTCGACAATGCTTTTCGCAAAGACACCAACTCAAGTTAAATTTTTGCTGCGTAGCTTGGAATGAAAGAATTAGCCTTAAAGTGAACTCAGTTCATTTTTTAATCAAGATTTGCCATTTAAACATTTAATAGAAAACATCTGAAATTAGTAAAGTATTTCACCTCAATAGCTGTATCTCATCTGCGTAGAGCGATATCAATAGTAACATAGGAATGGTAGGATTTCCATTGAAAGGTCATTGACCGTATAGAATTCATCTCTCTGATAAACTACAACGGAAAATTTTCCAGACTGTAGCCGTTTCAGTACGATTATATGATTGCATCATATAATCTTAAACGAAACGCTTGGAGAAAAATCTTGATGGTAAGTACACAAGAATGATGCGTGATGTTTTGAATTAATTCAGGAAATTACACCTCTCAAAACAGCAGCATTAGAGCTACTTATCTCCCACCCAACAAAGAATCAAAGTGAGACGAACAAGACATACAGGTCACTGCTGGTGATGCAGGAAAGAACCGATAAGCGACGTTCTACCGTGTGCTCAGATACGAGAAAAGGCCAGCGTTGTTCAACCAGCGAACTATCATTCATCAGCTCCGTGTGGATACTAGGACAATCTAGAAGACCTTCCAAAAGCGATGCGCCATAGGAATGGATCTGAGAGAGAATAAAGGGAAACTGTGCACGATTTGCAGATGATGATTATATATATATATATATATGCTTCTATGAACTTCGCAGAACTTATACACTTCTTTAACCAATGGTAAATTTTAAGACTAAAATATAAAACCTCGGAATTTCGGCGTTGTATTTCAATGCAAGTAAATCCTTTCGACACCAAGACTTAAAAATAGAAAACTTACAATATTCTTTCGAAAGAATTTATATTAATCATTGACCTCACCTAGAATTTCCAGTAATGACTGGAATCTTTTATATATTCCCTATGTAATTTTCTGAAGGAGCTGGCGTGTGAGTCATAATTTTAAAAGTAGCAACCGAAAGTAATAAAGGAGCAAGTAATAGCAACGCATTTTGATTGATAAGTGGCGAAAACTCTTAATGCATATTAGGACTTATGTAGATGATATTGATGTTATTAGATATTTTGGCTTACATATTCTCCGCTTTGCAAAATTGTTCGAGAAATCTTCACGATATCTGATTTATCTAAGGCAATATAAGGCCTTATAAATCACATTTAGAAGCATTCTGAAATCTCAAAGTTGAAACCATTATTTCGTCTTGTCTATTTCCATATAGTTGTCTGTTATAACTGAAATAAAAAAAAGTAAGAAACAGAAATATAACGAAGAGAATGTGTAACAAGATCTGAGTGTGAAATAGGTTTATACTTATGGGCATCTTAATTTTTCCTCTGATAGCGTTCTAATGTACGAAATATTTTCCTACTTTTAGTGAATTAGAAAGTATAAGTAAACGCCTCTCATAAATAGCTTACTAAAATTCGTCAAGTGTTTCTTTTTATCTGCTTATGTTGTATGGTATAACACAAAGATTCCTTGACGTGTATCTACCAAATCGTTACAAATAACAAATTAAAAAAAGAACATAGCATCTTTTTAGCATGTTAACCTTTGAATATCTAAATTTTCAAACTTTTGGTGTAGCGTTTAATTTATAATGTAAATAAAGTGCTAAATTAGATTGAGGTAGAATTTTGGGAATCGATGTTTTAAACTTTGTGTATGGGTCAAAGATACAATAATAATAAATTAGATACATGTATTCAACTTACAAACAATATTTTAAAACAAAACGTGACTGCAAAAGTAAGAAGAGTATTTCTTTAAAAAATTTTCCTACAAGAAAAAAATGTCACCAAATTTTTAAGAGAAATAAAATAAAGCTTGTCTATTTTGGCACGAATAAGACGAAAATATTTTAAAATATAATAATGATTAATGATGAATTTAATAGATAAAGTCTACAACGTAAATTCCGAGATTAGAGCTAAAATAACCACCATCACCACTAACAACAACAATAATAATAACAATAATGAAGATGATAATTATAATAATAATTATAAAAGCCGTGGAATATTCCCCAGAGAACAGAAAAGATGCCGAAAAGGACCCAGGGGCACAAGAGAGCAACTTTACATTGATCAGCACATCCTGATCGAGAGCAAGACGAGACGGAAAAATCTAGTTATGGCCTGGGTAGACTACAAAAAGGAACATAATACAGTCCCGCAAAGCTGGAACATAAACTGCCAAAAATTGTACAAGATATCAGACAAAGTCATAAATTTTATCGAAAAAGCCATGAAAACCTAGAGAGTGGAATTGACAGCGGGAGGGAAAAGCCTTGCTGAAGGGAAGATCCAGAGAGATATATTCCAGAGAGATGTACTATCACTATTACTATTTCTAATAGCAATGATGCCACTCAATCACATGCACAGGAAATGCACAGCCGGATACAAACTTACTATATCACAACAGGAAAAGATCAATCCCTTAATGTACATGGACGACATCAAACTAATTACAAAAAATTAAAAGAATGGGAAGCACTTATACACGCAGTGAGAATATACAGTCGGGATATGACAGACAGACAAAATAGAACTATCTAATCAAGAAAAAATTGAATGCACAGAGAAAAGGAAACCAAGAATTACTTGAAAATATTGGAAGCTGTCATCATCAAACAAGTAGAGATGAAGGAAAGATTAAGACAGAGTATCTCAGGAGAACCAGAAAACTACTGGAGAAAAAACTATATAGCAGTAACCTAAAAAGGACAAACACCTAAGCTGTTGTCCTAGTAAGATATTCAGGATCATTCTTAAGGTAGACCAGAGAAGAAAAACAAATGAACCAGACAAAAAGAAAAAAATGATCATGCGTAAGGCATTACATCCTAGAGATGACGTTGACAGACTATATGTTTCAAGAAAAGAAGGAGGAAGCGGACTCATCAGCCTTGAATACAGCGTTGACACAACAATACAACTTGAAGACTACATAGAAAACATTGGAGGAAGACTGATTATATCCACCAGAAACAATACAAACAACACGAGGACCAGAAAAACGACAATAACCACAAAAAAAAGGGAAGAAAAAAATCTATGGACGTTCTAAGCGACTAAAAAGTGATATCTCACACGATGACACATGAATGTGGCAATGAAACGGAAACTTTATGAGAGAATCTGAATATCTTCTAATAAATTGAAAGCATTGTGTAACATGAAAGTGATGATTATACCTGGTACAATCATCAAATGATTGATACAAGGACTGGAGGAATTAGAAATAACAGGACGAGTGGAAACCATCCAAACTACAGCTTTATTGAGATGGCCAGATTACTGAGAAGTGTCATGGAGATTTGAAGAGACTTGTTGTCAATTTAACTCCAGTTAAGGGCGAACAGCTTACGCAGATGTTAAAAACTCTCAAGGAGTAAAATTGATAATAATAATAATAATAATAATAATAATAATAATAATAACCTCAAAAAAGTCTATTATATGGTCCTACAAAACTGGATAATAGATGGTCTTAAAATGTACATGATATCCGGCGAAGTCTTAACGTTTACAGAAAATATCATGGAAAACTGTTGAGGCATACTGACAGCAGGAGGTAAAAAGCTTAACATACAGCACGAGATCTTCCAGGGAGATGTGCTATCACCATTAGTTTTTGCAATATTGATTATGACACTCAATCACATAATTAGGGAATGCACAGACGGATGCAAACTTCATGAATCGCAAAAACAAGTACACGGACAACATCAAACTCTTTACCACAAATGAGAAATAATTGAAAACCCTGATACAAGCAGTGAGAATATGTGGTGGTGATATAGGGAAGTAGACTCACTAGTATTCAAGATTGCGTCGATGCATCGAGACGACGATTAGAAGACTAAATAAAAAGAAAGGAGGAACATTGGTTACAGTGAAACAATACAAACAATACAGTTAAACAATACAGACAACACAAGAATAAACAGAACAAAAATAACCACATAATAACCAAATACTGTAAATTAGTGCAAATAGAATATAAGACTAGACACGACTGGCTGAGCAAGATCCATTGGAAATTCTTTAAGAAATTTAAATATGACCATACAAACAAATGGCATGTGTACAACACAGAATCACTCTTATAAAATGAGACGTACAATCTCCTCTGGGATTTGGTCATACAAATAGATGATCTAATCGCGACAAGATGACCAGACTTAGTGATAGTCAACAAAATATAGAGAACCTACCGAATAGTGAACTTTGCGGTTTCGGCTGATCATAGGTTAATACTGAAGGATAGCAAAAAGAGAGATAATTACTTAGCCTTGGCAAGAGAACGTAAAAAAATTTTGACCAGCAAGGGGACGGTGATTCTAATTGTAACTGGTTCGCTCGGTGCAGTTGATAAAGGATTGGTTTAGTGTCTAAAGAACTTGGAAAAAAGAGAACGAGTGATGACCATCCAAGCATTGTTGAGATCAGCCTGCATAGTAAGAGTCCTGGAGACTTGATGGGACTTGCTTTCACTCAAACTCTGGTGGAAAACCATTAGATAAAACTGGTGTAAAAAAACTCTTACATGTGTAAAATAGTAGTAGAAATAATAATAATAATAATAATAATAATATCAAATCATGACAAAATTAGAACGCTCAGAGAAAATGAAACCTACAAATACTCAGGTATCTTGGAGGCTGACACCATCAAACAAGTGGAAATGAAAGACAAGATTCGAAAATAATATCTCAGCAGAACTAGAAAACTACTCGAGACAAACTCACAAGCAGAAACCTCATCCGAGGAATAAATACTTGGGCTGTGCCCCTCGTGAGATGTTCGGGACCCTTTCTCAAATGGACCAGAGATGAACTTAAACAAATGTATCAAAGCACAAGAAAACTAATGACCATGCATAAGGCATTACATCCCAGAGACGACGTTGAAAAACTATATGTATGTAGAAAAGAGGGAAGAACAAGACTTGCCAGCATCAAAGACAGTGTTGACGCATCGATATATCGGCTCGAGGACTACATAGAAAAACACGAACGAGGACTGATTACAGCCATTAGAAACGATGCGGACAACACGATAGACGAAAGAATGACAACAACTAGGAAGCAAAAATGGGAAAAAACAACTCTATGGCCGCTTTAAACGACTAATAAAGAACATCTCACACCAGAAAAATTGGACGTCGCAAACGAAAGAAACCGTAAGAGAGAAATGGAATCTCTCCTAATAGCAGCGCAGGACAACGCCATAAGGACCAATCATATCAAAGCGAGAATAGATAAGACACAACAAAACAGTAAATATAGGCTATGCGGTGACAGAGACGAAACGATCAATCACATAATAAGCGAATGCAGCAAATTAGCATAGAAGGAGTATATTAGGAGTATAAGGCGAGACACGAATGGGTCGGCAAGGTGATCCACTGGGAAATGTGCAAGAAATGTAAATTTGATAATACTAACAAATGGTATATGCACAACCCAGCATCTGTCCTAGAAAATGCGACATGGGATTTTAACATACAAACGCATCACCTAATCCCGGCCAGAAGACTAGACCTAATAATAATCAACAAAAAAAAAAGAGAATTTGCAAAACTGTCGACTTTGCTGTCCTGGTGGGCCACAGAATAAATCTGAAGGAATTTGAAAAGAAGGATAAGTACCTTGACCTTGCTAGAGAATTGAAAAAACTGTGAAACATGGAAGTGACGATTGTGCCAATTGTGATTGGTGCTTTTGGCACAGTAACTAAATGATTATTAAAAGGCCTGGAGGACTTGGAAGTTGGCGGACGGGTAGAGACTATCGAAACAACAGCATTGCTGAAAACGGCCACAATCCTGAGACGAGTCCAGGAGACTTGAGGAGATTTGCTGTCGCTCAAACTCCAGTGAAAAACCATCAGTCAACACTGACGTGAAAAACTCTAAAGGAGTAAATAATAATAGAAAAATGTGGACATGGTAAGTCACTACAAGTACGGCCAATGAGAGCCACCAAAAAGAACGGAAACACAAAATACTGAAAATCAAAATTTCACGAAAACCAAGGCCACAACATCAATGTTAACGCAAGAGGAAAGAAACTTAGTAGAATTAATTTAAAAAATCATGATCTGAAGGATGAAAAATTTACCATCCCTTAGGGATAAGAAGAAAACAGTAAACGTAGAAACCGAAAAGGTTAATAAATCATTTGAAGATATCCTATCAGACGATATAACCAAACTGAAAGGGGGATGTCCTCGTGTTGAAATGGTTAAAGCGATGGACTGCGGAATCGTAGTACGTGAGTTCGTACTCCAGTCGCGCTATTACGTTCACTTTCGGTTAAATACCCTTGGGAAAGGTATGAACCCCCTTATCCTCCCAGCTATGGGTTAAATAGTACCGCTACTGTTCTTCCAGGAGAATGGCTTTGGCATTAAATAACCTAAAAAGAGTTGATATGCCATTAAACAAAGAAATCAAACCAAACCAAACTGAAAGATTTAATCAGTGATTGAGCAATACCAGTGAGTGACAAAATTGGTATATTTTTCAGGAATCCGAACAAAAATAAAAAAGCTGGATGTGAAATGAAGGTGATCCAAATGAAGAAACAACGAGAAAAAGTGAAATGATTAAGGACGGGAAATGTTCAGGGACACAATGGACTAAAAAAGAAAAAAGGCAAACGTAGACAATACGACTGGAAGAAACAAAAAAAAATGTACTGGCGAAAGATAGGAGTCTTAACAGATAACAGGATTACAAGCAAAACCTTACAAAATAACAAAAAAAAGTTTTCTGATTGAAGCAGGAGAATACATGAAAAAATGAACTAGCGAATATAAAGGAATCAATATTTTTCTAATGAAAGAGATGAGAAAAGAAATAACATAAAAGAAAAGCTGTATGGATAAATGATCCAAAGGACAAGGAAATCGATTACGATGCACGGGTCTCACAACTAAGAAATGTCATAGACCATATGCGTTGAGAAAAGGAGGAATATGCCAGCATAAAGGATAGATTAGCGTAGATGCAACAGTTTAAGGACTAGAGGAATATACTAAAAAGAGGCAGGAGAGACTACAGCTGATGGTGATATCTATGGTAACATAAAGAAACACACCGTAAAATAATAAAATCTTAAAGATAAGAAATTAAAATAAAACTAATTCTATGGATACTTCAAGCGACAGGTTAATAAGGTCGTGAATGATAAGACCAGGAGATGCCTAAGAAAAGGCGATCGCAAGAGAGAAACTGAAATTCTTTCAATAGCAGCATAAAAAAATGCTGTAACGACCAATTATATTAAAGCGAAAATTGACTTTACGTAACAGAATTGTATATGCAGGCTACACGAAGACAAATATGAAACGATAAATCACAAAATAAGCAGACTTGTGTGGCACTACGTGCGGTTAAATATTTAATTAATTTATAAAAATTGAAATATATATATGAAATTCAAGGAGTATATCAAAAACAAACGGATCCTTAAAATAAGTATCTTTTTGTTCAAAGCTTTTATTGACCTGGGGGAGCTGGTTGATTGTTTCTGAAGGTCAGTTAAGTGCGGGACGCTTGTTTTTGGTTTTGAGGGTCGACGGGTTTTGTTTAATTTTCATTTGGACAACTACATCCGTCGATCATAATGATACGAAGGGTCATTTTGTGAAGCGTATTTTTCTGGTCCTTGTTTTGAAGATCAATGTCAAAAAGGGGATTAAATTATAAATAAAGGTGAGGTGGTCATGGCTCATGCAGTCGGGTGAGGCTGGGAGTTTTGGGTTCAACCCTATCACTGTTCCCACTGGTCAAAGCATCTAAGAAGGGTTTTCCCTGTGCCTGTGAGATATGATCCTGAACTAGGATTGGCTGACCAATGGTAATATGACTCCTGATTGCCTTTTATTGGACAACCAATCAGAAACCTTTTTGATCCAGATATTCATTAATAAAAATAAAATGTTAAAACGGGTCATCAGAGAGAACAAGGGACCAGAAAACAACTCGAGACTGCCAAACTTTTCAATTCTAGATCTGAGGCACTCTGAACAACCTTCCGGCTATAAAAATTCAAAGTCCCAGCCTTTTAGAGATATTAGAATCATACGAACCGCATACAATTGTCACATTTCTCTCTCAATATTCTCCTTCTGTTTGCCAGGAAAGCAAACATTGTTGCTTTATTGTCTCACAAAAATGGTTCAATAAAACCATTTTTGGTAATTTTTTGGCAACGGGTTTTTCTGTTTATTATTTGAGTTGCTAGACAATCTAGCCTCTCATATTACAGAAGAAGATCCGACTGAAATGCGTCAACCTCCCTTCGTGGATCTTTCAAACACAGCGTTGGCACGGAAGGGCTTGACAAAAGCAAACAGTCGGAAGCAAATGTGGTAGTCACGAACACAACAGCCACAACAAGTACTGTGAGAAGTAGTCACACCACATTGGGCTCTGTGACTAGCATAGGGCCACAATTGTACAAAATAAATTCAAGACAAGAATAGCTCGTTGGAAAAGCAGATCCTCTGAAAATTGTGCCATTGATATGTTTTAGATTGAAATTTGTGCATACTCTCCAAAAAATATTCACAAACCAGAAAATGAATCACATAAGATATTCTCGGATTTTATGATGAAAAAGCGTATCATCTAATCCTGGCCAGAAGGGAAAGCATAACGATAATTAGGCCGTTAGTAAATTTTGCCGTTCCAGCGTAACAGAAGATGGAAATAAAATAAATCGTAAAGACAAACAAATATTTAAAACTGAAAAAAGTGAGAAGAAAAAATAGACCAAACGAAAATTCTCGTGAGATGTCCTCGATTTGTCTATGATGGGGAAACCTCTAGCAACGGAAAATAATACAAAAATTGATAATACAGAGAAAAGAAAATGTAGGCTATATATTGAGAGATGAAGCATAATACAGAAATGCGTCAAAATGGCACCCAAAGAAGAACAAGAACAGACAAGAGAGATTGAAGAAGGTAATCCACAGGAAATTGTGCCAGAGGGGAAAATATGACGATCGAACAAACAAAACTATATTCTAGGAAATAAAAATCATTAAATTCTTTGGAACTTTGATTTATAACCGGATCATTTAATCTCTGGAATAAGAAGATGAGAGCAAGTATTAATTAAAAAAAGAACGTATCATTTTGTGGGTTTTAGCGTTCCCGCGGAGCATATAGTGATAGTGATAGAAGGTAAAAAGCTAAAAAAATACCTGGACAATGCCAAAAAAAAAAAAGGTATGCAGACAATAATAATCACACTTGGAATAAGACTAAAAAACTGCAAAAGAAACTGTCTTAATTGGATATCAAAGGAAGAATCGACGCCATCCAGTTTACAGTACTGTTAGAATCGGTTAAAAGTCCTTGAGAGCTGAGAAGATTTGCTGCCACTAAGTCTCTTGTGACAAACCATCTCCAATAAAAAGGAGTATGATATTATTAAGCATATTTTATGGTAATAAAAAAAACAACGGGAAACGACAAATGATAAATTACGCAACATTTTGCATATTTGCAAGTGTAAACACGAAAAAAACAATATGCCCTTACGAGAAAACGTCATTTAAAAATAGCAGTTGAAACAAACTTACAACACTATCGCAATATATCTGGAAATTAAAGTGAGAAAAATACAATTATTACCAAGGATCTAAAAATCCAACCCACACAAAAATATCTAAAAATAAAAGGTGCGTTAGGAAAAATTAAAGTGATCTAGCAATAAAAAAAAAAGGCAATAGAAAACTCTCAAAAAATGTTCCAAACAAAAAATCAATCAAGACATAAAAAAAATACACAGAAATAAAATAAAAAATTCCCAAAGGTGAAAATAAATAGGAATATTCAGCTTTTTTTAAGAATTAAGAATTACAACGTATGTTGGTCAAAATTTTATTCCTTTTAATATCAAGTAATTTTCCACACACACACACACACACACACACACACAGACACACACACACACACACATGTATATATATATATGTGTGTGTGTGTGTGTGAGTATAAGGAGATTTGTGTCAGGTAATTATCACAGTACTCACAGAAACTTTCATTTTCGAATTAACGCTTCCGTTTAAAGAAAATTTTGACTTGGCACGTTAGCGTAAGTTGGAAAAATATGATGAACTACTAGAACAATGTGTCTGAAATGTCTGGAAAACAATTATATTCCCTATCAAGATTTGATACGGCAGTTTCATTACCAACTCAACCTGATTAATATTTGACTTTCGAGATGAAGCAAGAGAAATATGAATATATATATAAGATCTAAAATCAGTCTGTGACAGCATCAGCATAGTTACAGCATTTTCACAGAGAGACGACAAACAAACAAAACATCGTGGTATCGTAAGGTTCAAACTGGTCATTTGGGGTTTGTGTAAATAATGCTCTGGCTCCGAAACAATGACTGAACCTAAAATCATCATCTGATAAAGGTTTTCTTGGAAGCAATACTGCTGTTTAGGCAGCCGTCATTGTAGCATATATTCACATTCGTTTATATGTATGAATATATCAAGCAGAAAACTTTTATCCTTCCTGAGTAGGTAGGAGACATCTTTTGTTATATTACGTTGAATGAATTCAATCTTCATTCAGTTTAACAGTAAGCATCGAATAATCAACTAGCTAATCGATTAATCAACTAGCCAAGAGTTCAAATAACAGAAATATTATATCGAGACAATGGCCATAGCTTGTTATAATTTCGAGAAATATTTTCTTTCAATGTCAAGTGCAGTATTTAATGATAAGTAAATGATCAATTTTTGGTTGTTAGTTTGCCGGTGTTATGTGACCGACATAGTAATTAAGAGAGGCTTGGGTTGTGTTTAAATCAGAAGGCAGAAATGGACTTTATTGCGTGGCATATAATTGAAGATTGAAATCAACGAAAGACAGATTGTTGAGCTGCAATATTGAAATATTGATAAATAAAAAAGAAGAAATAGAATTTCATATTTGAAAATTCAAAAATTCAAAGAAATTAATACACTTGAAACAAACAGGAAAAAGAAAATAAATGAATTAAGAGAAAATGACTTGTGAAAACTTCAAGAGGAAAGGTTAAATGCTGGAAATTTCGAATTAGAATTAATAGAAGAGTCGAAAAATAGCAATAAAAGAGAAAAAAGAATTTTTAAGAATTACAAAACAAAAATGTCAGAAAAAAAAGAAAAATAAAGTAAGAAGAGTGAATAATTTAAAAGGCGAAGATAAAATACAAATGTATAAAAAGCAAAAACAAATGAAAAATAAAGAAGAAACGATCTAACATTTAAAACTAATTATTCAAATGAAAGAAAGAAAGAAAGAAAGAAAGACTAAAAAAAGAAAATCAAAAAAAGAAAACTGAAGTCTTACATTTAATGACCATGAATACCTTTATCTCATAATGTTACACAGTGAGTACGGCTTTTCTACTTTTCAATGAAAATTATATATATATATTTTTTTTTTTCCTTATCTAATATCTACCAGCATTCACGGTTACCAGAAAAAAGAAAAAAAAACGCCAGGAACAAGAGATAAAATATCTCGAATCACCGCACGGGAGAAAAAGAAAAGATATTATAGGGCAAAGAGAAAGAAAAGGCCAACCCCGTCACACACCTTGAAAAAAAATCAAGAGATATGCAGTCAGTTGGTCAAAAGAAAACTAAAATCTTCCGTCAACACTGCAATGCTACAAATTACAAGAGTGCTCAACACGAGTGGAGCCAATTATAAAATTAACCTAAATCGCCAGTCGGAAATCTCCTACTAAAGTTTCACCTTAACGGATCATTAGGAAGTCTAAAACCGACCAATGCTAAAGGAGTAAACGCCGTTTTTTATATTCACCAAAAACCCACCTAGCTTAAAATTTCATAACAAAAGAAACAAATAAAATGAACAAAAAACCTTACTTTTATTTAAAAAAAAGAAGAAAATCCACAGTTATAAATACTCCGAAACCCATCCCTAATTATAGAGCAACCATGCCCTTTTTTGTCTACAACTATTTAACACCCACGACCTTTGGTTTAACATATCCCTACTTTTACAAGACGCTATTGCTAATTTTTCTTCCATGCAAAGCAAACAATCCCTATCGCCAGCCCTATATTTACGACATTTCTTTATTACTTCCCATTTCAGTATCGGATCTATTCCTTTTTTATCCTTGACCTCCCACACATAACTAAATAACGTGATACTATGCCTATACCTCTCGTGGGAGAAACTCGTTTTATGGTTATAGTACCTAGTCTTAAATTCCCCTTGCATCGACCCAAAATATAGGTTTTTATTTCTATCATTACCCGGATCACTATATACTTCCACTTTATATACCACACATTCTTGTTTACATTTGCCTTCAAACGGGCATCTAATCTTTTCCCTACAATTACATTTAGCAATCACCTTATTTTTCTCTTTACTTAGTTTAGCTATATTACTCTTATTTATCATGCCATTGATGTTGGGCATGTAACTATAACTTAATTTACCACAATTCTTATTAAATATCTTATGTAACGGGTTCCCACGGGGGAAATTTCTTTTTAACAACTTAAAGAATTCTTTCCCTAAGTTATTGACTACCTCCATGTTATAGGGGGGATTAAACCATAAGATTTTTCTAGGTCTATTTCTCCTTTTTTGCGTATTACTTTCCTCCCTATCCCGATATTCTAATTTGATCCTATATCCGTCATTCTTCAATGCCTCCTCATATTCCTGCTTGCTTCGTTCAAAATTTTCCTTATTGGAGGAGTTATTTGATAACCTATGCTCTATTCTCTTAGGTACATGTTTAAATACCTGTATTGGGTGGTTGGATCCCCTATTCACATAACGTAGATCCTGGTTCCTTTTTTTAAACGGAGATACAGTTCCATTATACAGGTTTAAAGTAACATCTAGATAATCGGCAATTTTTTGGTCTGTCTGTATATCTAACCTAAATCCAAACGCACCAAACAGCCTATGCAATCTTTTTCTAATACCATCACATTTTTTAGGTGTGCTTTCATCCACGATAATCAAACCATCATATGTTAAAGTCCGTGGCTACTCGGGTCCGTAATATTATTAATGCTATACAATAATACACACCACACGAGCTCACAAATTTCATATGCCCCAATTGGTGTATCGAAATTTCCACCCTCCCCTTTTTTTTTATCCATATACTATCTTCATTGTATAGCAATGTTTTACAACAATGCTTAATTATCTTCACCTTGTGTAAAGGTATCACCATATATTCCTTAGCCAAATCTAACGCTCTATCTAATGTCCTTTCGGTTATCGATGGGTAAAATTCCCTAATATCATATTTGATAAAGGAACACCTATAATTCTTATCGTATTCCTCAAACCACTTAATACAATCTTTTGTGCTCCGCCACTGGTTGATATTTAATGGCAGCTTAAGCAAAGCACATATGTCTCGGACGATTGTTTTACTAACCCTACCTATCTATGTTTTGGCCGGGTTGATAAGCCTACATTCAGGATTAGTCTTAAAATCACTTTTGTGGTCCTTGATCGTAATAAAACAATTCTTGGTATTGTATTTTTTCTCTCTATGCGCCAACATTTTTGCCTCGTTGTTCAACTCCTTTTCGAGATCTGATGGTGCTTTCCTATAATGTTTAACCACCTCCTCAAACATCATTTGCTTATATTTTCCCTTTTCTATTTCGTACAAATCACCCGACTTCTCCGACTTTACAAATATGCTGTCGGACTCCTTAATTCTTCTCATATCCTCATACATTTTCTCCTGAATATTATTGCGCATTTTCCTAAATTTTATCTCCTTAACCATCCCTATCATTTCAGCCTCAAACTTATCCATCTCTTTAAATTGGGGGTGGTGTTTCCTAGTTCTAAACCCATATTTACAATTACAATTTACAATTACAAGCACTCTTGTAATTTGTAGCATTGCAGTGTTGACGGAGGGTTTTAGTTTTCTTTTGACCAACTGACTACATATCTCTTGATTTTTTCAAGTGGTGTGACGGGGTTGGCCTTTTCTTTCTTTTTGTCCTATAATATTTTTTCTTTTTTTCCCCGTGCGGCGATTTGAGATATTTTATCTCTTGTTCCTGGCGGGTTTTTTTTCTTTTTTCTGGTAACCGTGAATGCTGGTAGAAATTAGATTAGGAAATATTTAAGCTCTGGTGTTTACCATTGAGCACTTCCTTTGCTCCTGTTACTATGGAGAAGGCGAATATAAATTATTCATATTAAAATATACTAATACCTAATAGGCATCAGTATAAGTTAGTTCTGTTGAGAAGGATAGAATCTTTTATAAAAATGCGATTGACTGTACAGAAAAGGAAGGACGGGAGAAATATGGGTTTATAACTGGGGTGTGATTCTTTTTAATTCCCATTTATCTATTTATTCTATTCTATATCTTTTTTTTGTTTTTATTAGCAAGTATATACTTTGCGTGTCTGTGTGTACACATTTATATACATGCATATACATATGGTTGTTGTTGTTTTTTTCTTTTCCCTCGCTCCCTCTTCAAGATAGATGTATGTGACAATGTATTAATGCATATTCACCGTATATCCGGTTGTTTTTGTTGTATGTTAAGACGTATGTAAGATGTTCTTCGTTGCTAGTTTTTTTGTGGTTTACAGTTCTTTTAATGGTATTTTTCTACTAATTTAAATCCCTTATTAATTAGTGTTGTCGGATATCCCCTCTGGTGGAGGGTTACGCGTAATTTTTCAAGGCAAATTTGTCGGAGGTTTTTATTAATTAATATGTACTTGGCTGTAAGAGATGGATTTTATGCAGTTTTGGGGGTGATGACTTTTGAAAAAATGGAATTGCTTGGTGTCTATTGGTTTGTGGTAAATGTCAGAGAGAATTTGGCCATTTTATATTTTGATGAAGAAGTATATAATGGTTGTCCTTTAAAGCTGTGTTTCATAGGGAATTTCATTTTAGTGAGTAGGTTTTGGAGTAAGTTATACAAATCGTTAACGTTCCCCCTTGAACATTTCCAAAATATGAAACAGTTTTCTAGTTATCTTTTCCATGACCTAATCCATTGTGTTTTATATTCTTGTTGTATTTTCCCAATGATTTATTACAGATATCCTTCAAAGTATGCTTAGGTTAGGGTGGCGTACGTTGGTGCCATTTTAGTCCAATAACTGTCCCTAATGTTTGGCTATATTTTATGTTAGCGAATCGGAAATAGTAATTATTTAGGATTAGTTCTATATTATCAGTGATATTTTTTTGGATAAATTTAGGGTATAATGTTTCTGGATATTTTTCAATCCATAATAAGATAATTCTTGGGGGATATTGCTGCATAGGTTTGTGACATCAAAAGCAAGTGTGTGTTGAGATCGCTTATTTGTGGTATGGATTTTAAAAAGTGGATATCCTTCCTACTGCAGCTTTTTATCTTATTTAGAAATGGCTATAGTAGACTGTCTATTAGTTTTCTGAGTTTGTTGATTGGGCATGATGGGCCAGCTACAGTAAGTCTAAATCTGAGGCCACTAAGGTTTAGAATTTCTATATAATCATTTTTATGTTTCTACAGCTGTTTTTATCTCATGTGATTTGAGAATGTTCTGTAATCAGTGAATATTGCAAATTTTGTATGTAGTTTGTTAAGAGATATTTTTTTAGTAATGCTTTATTTTTTTTTTTTTACAGAATTTTGTAATTTTTGATATGATTTCATTGTCAATGTTTTTATCAATCAATTTTTAGCTGGTTTCATCTCTTACTATTTCTCTGATTTTTGTTCTGTAATATGTTTTATCTAAAATGACTACGGCACTTCCCTCGTCTGCTTCTTTCATTTTTCTTTTATTTCCCGTATATTTTCAAGGCTTGCCTGTTTATGCGAGACGTTTTTTGTGTTGTTTTTCTCTGCTTGCTGATTTTCCCATAGCTTTTCAAAGAATGTGATAAGTTTAATATTGTCTGGGAAGAATTTGGATTTATTTTTACAAGGGAGTCGTCTGTATTTTTTATTGTTAAAATACTTCAATCAGTCAAAATTTTCTTTCAAATTTTATGGTCATTTTTTAGTTTTCCTATATTGCTTTTTGAAATGGGACAAAACTTTAGACGTACTTTTAGTAAATCAATGTGTTTAGTAATTTGTACGTTGAGAGATTAATTATTTTATGATTTATGTTGCAAGTCACAAGACTAAAACTGGTTCTGTTGTTCGTATTGTGTTACCTAAAAATGGTTTCTTTTTGTGTAGCCTCAAAATGGTTCCTTTTTGTGTTGCCTAGAAATGGTTCCTTTTTGGTGCTGATATAATTATTTCTTGGATTATTAGCCCTGCATGAGGAAAGGGTTTTTATCTTATTATTGTTATCTCTAATGTAGTCCATGTGAATTATTCCCCCGTTATGAGGTGTATTGTAATGGGTATTATTTAATCTATTCTGCATTTGTGGATATGTTCAGTGGTTGGGCTAATTTTTTGTGTGTAATGGTACTCATAGGGGTTAATTTTTTTTTTCTATTTTTGCCTAAAAGGTAGTTTCATATTGTTTGGTTGTCGGTTTAAGGGTAGTAGGGACAACTCATTTGTGTTTGAGGGTATGTAGAGGGATTAACTTTTTCTTTGTACGGGGTTGTTTGTGTGTGACAATTGTATGAATGTTTGTTGTTCTGTAATTTTGGTTTGTATTGTGTACGTGCTGGTTCTTTTTTATGCGCATCTTTTAAAAAATTCTTTGCTTCTATTTTTCATCCTTTTTTCTGTAATTCTTCTTTTGGGGGTCTGTTCTTCAGCCATGTTTTTGATTGAGGGTTTTTGTTGACTGATCCAACTCCGTTACGCAATTTCTTCCTTATTCTGTAAATAGAAATTGTGTCATCGTGAGGCAAAGTTATTTGTTTCTGTAAATACTTCTATAATTTCAGCCATTAATTCTTTGATTACTATCCTTACTTCCGTAATCGATAACCTATTGAGACCACTCCACGCCTTCGCTAGGCGTATATATACATTGTATCAGTTGAATGTTCTTTATCTATATTTTGTTTCATTATTTGTTATTCAATTTTGTTTAATAATCATTTCTGTTATTTCATCTGAGAATGATGTATAGTTGGGCAGACTGACTCTTCAAACTTAGCAACCTGTTGAATCAAAATATATCTTTGAACTCACACCAGTTCAGTTCTGCTTCAAATGAATTTGTGTCGTATCCTAGTCATTTTGAAGGAGTTATATAAATACACATAGACACACGCATGCATATATATATATATATATATATGTGTGTGTGTGTGTGTGTGTGTGTGTGTGTGTGTGTGTGTGTGTGTGTGTGTGTGTTCCATGGAAGTAAAAATTTATTAGACACATTTTAAAGAAAATAAAGCCTCGAAAGTATGTGAAATACTAAGTGTCTAAATACTTATTTCTCTCTATTGTATAAGCATTGCTTTTACTTGTCCATAAACTGGAATTTTACAAGGTGTTAATGTAGAATATTACCGTCAGTAATTTCTTATGCTTTCCAAACCGAACAGTTTGAGCCTTGGATAATAAGCATCCTATCCGTAAACGATAAAATTTAAGATTTAGATTGTGAATGAAAATGTTAAAACGTGTGTATTTTTGGTTATAAAACGAAGTACACACACCAATAAAAATATTCGTAGAAATGACAAATAAAACGTATCTGATTAAATATATTCGCATTGCGGATTTATTGTCAATTAAAAATAAAGCAAAGGCCACTAATGCATCATTCTCAGATAAGATAAGAGAATTTTAAATTCAAATCAAAATATTTTCCATCATAAAAATATGTTTACTTCAAAACCTATTCTATTAAGATGAGAAAAATAAAAACATGTTAAAATACTGAAAAAATAAAACAGAATCTCATTAAGATTGCAAATTTTATTTTCCTCGCATGAGATGAGAAGATGTTATTTACTAAGCATTTCTTACATATGGGAAAAAGGCATCAGATTGCGTACAGTACCTGCTATTGCTTAAATGG
Organism: Sepioteuthis lessoniana; assembly: GCA_963585895.1. Taxonomy (NCBI): domain Eukaryota; kingdom Metazoa; phylum Mollusca; class Cephalopoda; order Myopsida; family Loliginidae; genus Sepioteuthis; species Sepioteuthis lessoniana. The sequence goes on from OY757921.1 coordinate 52,276,360, forward strand.
TCACACATCTAAGAATTAAGTTTAACTTGCAGTTGTCAGAATGTAGTCAGATCTGCATTGTGCTGCACAAAAATCACAAGCAAGATTTTTACAAATATCGTTATACGTATTCTTGCTTGTTGGTTTTTTTTTTTTTTTGGTTAGTTGGTTGTTTTAAGGCATATCAAGTCTTCTGGGCTATTTAATGCCTCATATATATATATATATATATATATATATATATACATTGCTGTAGAGTGGCTAAACACAACTTCAGCACTCTAGCAGATGGACTGGCTCATATCCATAGATAGCCAAAGACTTCGAGAGTTGATTTCAATCAAATGGATCCAGGAGATTGGACACATTTCGGCCGGCCACTGTGTCATGGGCACGGATCTGGTCGTGTGTTTCTCGTCTCTGGACATACCTCAAACATTAGGTCCGTCCTTCAGGCTCTAATCCTCCTCAGAGGGACTAGTTTTATCGCCTGGCGCTTAAGGTGCCCTTTTTAGGGGAATGCCGACGGAGCCCGAAACATTTGTGGGAATGCCAAGCGTGTCTGGGCTACGGCACTGCGCCCAGACCGACCTTAAAAAGTCCTTTTGCCACTCTCGCCCGTTTGGTAAGGCGTGCGACAAATACCGTTGATTTGTTAGCTGATTAATATTTGGACTGATCTTATTTAGTTCGGCCAAACCACATACTAAACCAGGGGCCATTGTGGGTCACTACCCTAGAGGGACGCCTACTGGCCACTAGCTAACGCTTTCTGCCCTATTGACTGCCCGAGTGCAAGACAAAGACTAACCATATCTCTGGGGTATCTATGCATATACAATTTCATCATACTTACCTGGCGTTCTTCCCATTGTTATTTACATGAATTGCTTCTGCTTGTTTTCACATGTGCGTCCTGTGCCGAAAAATCTTTGATAGACGGCTCCGTAAAGCGTCAATACGCAATATGTGTGTGTGATTGTATATATATATATATATATATATATGTGTGTGTGTGTGTGTGTGTGTGTGAGAGAGAGAGAGAGAGAGAGAGAGAGAGAGAGAGAGAGAGAGAGAGAGAGAGAGAGAGTGAATGTGTGTGTGTGTGTGTGTGCGTGTGTGTGTAAAATAGTTTTTTGGCATTAAATGATCAAAAGTGGTCGATATGCAATAAAAACCAACCGAACCAAACTTTCTATTTGAAATTAATCAATCATTTTCAGTCAGTTGAATGGTTTAAGGTATTGCTTTTTATTGTTCTTCACACAGTTAAATCGTTTCAAGTATCATTAACACAAATAATTGTATGTAATATCAATAGTAATCTTAGTATAAGATTGACCCATAAAAGGACTCTAACGGCTACATCCACTCAGGATCAGAATGGACCTGTGTGTAATAGTAATGAAGGTGTACTCCACATTTACAAAACTGTAATGCTGGGGCTCCACAATCAGATACAGTTAAATGCAATACCTAGGACACTAAATAATTTCAAATATTGCGATCTAAAAAATCATAATTCGGGTCTACATTAGTCAATTGTTTGCACGGTTAAATAGTTTCAATCACTGCTACATCCTATTATAATCTTAATATAATATTTTTGATTCGTTTACACACCGTAAAATGAATTCCAGTATAGTAATGATTAAATAGTTCTATTTGATCCATAGATGGGACCCTTATAAACACTACCATTCCGGGTCAGGTTGAACCGGGAAGAAATTGCAAAGAAGGGATAATCGACATTCCCTAAAGCTCCGGGACTGAAGCCTCACCATCAGATCAGGACACAGGTTATGGGGTTTTTACCCCTTTGCTGAGATTCAGTCGGCGTATTCTACAGCCCCAGCCAACTGGGTTGGGTATTCTCGCATTGGTTCTCTAAGGTGATCACCCTCAGTAAGCTCTCTTTTTATGAATATTACATTTTTATAAAAAGTTGGTTGGTGGTAATTATTCATAGGTAATACTGTATATAAATTGTTTTTTCATGTACTAAAATAAATGTCACTAAAGAAATAGCAAAATTCGATGATGTTATCATAAACTAAATTCCAACTGTCTTATATCAGGTCATAAATAATTTTATTATAACAAGTCGTATTCTTAGCGGAATAAGAGAAAACAAACATTATTATTGTTAATTTACTCATGCTGTTGAGAAAAGATGCTAACATTTATATTTGAGCGGTAAAAACATCTAGAGACATATATATGTGAGATTAACAGAAAATCTTATTCCTAATACATCGTCAAAGCACAGAGATGAGTGAATGACTCTTTGACCCTGTTCTTTTTTGAATAAATATCTAAAATAATAATTTTTTTTCAGATATGGCTCTGTTGTAGATGGTAAAATAAATCTGAGTGAGCTGTGATAAAAAAACAAAAACAATAAGAATTAATAGCGCTAAAAAGACAGTCCCAAAGTTTCTACGTTGTACTAATTTTAGAGAGGATAGTTGGTTGGTTGGATTTTATGGCATAACAACCTTTGTTGGTTATTTAATGCCAAATCCATTTTTATGCAAATAGTTCTATTTCAAATAATTCAGTTTAATATAAGTATACATTTTAATTGTCAAAAACATTTCTATTTTAAACTATTCAGTTTATTCAAACAGTTCTAATTCAGCCAATTCAGTATAGCATAAGTACATATTTTGTTTACACACAGTTAAATTTCAAAAGAGTTCAATATATAACCATTCAGTTTAGTGTAAGTAGAGTTTCAATGTCAAAAACATTTCCATTTCAAATAATTCAGTTTAGCATTAGCATACGGTTTAAAAGTAAGTACAGTTTAATTGTTAAAAACATTTCTTTGTCAAGCCATTTAGTTTATTCTAACAGTTCTAATTCAGTTTTGCTTAAATATGCAGTTCTATTTAACCCATAGATAAGGCCCAATCAGGTTCTACCATTCCGGGCCAGAGTTGACCTGGGAGCATTAGTAATGTTCCGTATTTCCCAAAGCCCCAGCATCACTGGAACATCACCATCAGATTGTTTAGTGTCATATCCCGGACACTCATTGGGGGGTCTTACCCCTCTGCAGAGGCGCAATAAGAGTATTTTACAGCCCCAGCCAACTAGGCAATACACACAGTTAATGTCAAAACAATTCTATTTCAGATAATTCAGTTTAGCATAAGTACACATTTTAGATGTCAAAACAGTTCTATTTCGAGCTATTCAGTTTAGCATAAGTACGCAGTTTAAATATCAAAACAGTTCTATTTTAAACAATTCACTTTAGCATAAATACACTGTTTAAATGCAAAAAACAGTGATGTCAAGAAACCACGGTTTAGTTCTATTTAACGCATAGATAGGACCCTTATCAGGTGCTACCACTCCGGGCCAGAGTGGACATGGGAGTGATGGCAATGAAGGAGTACCGCAAAGCTCCAGCATCACTGGAACCTCACCATCAGATTGTTTAGTGTTATATCCAGGACACTCGTTGGCGGGGGTACTTACCCCTCTGCAGAGAAGCAGTCGGTGTATTCTACCGCCTCAACCGACAGGGCAGTTTTAGAGAGGAAGAAAAATATAACATATGTAGCATATATTACATTCCATATTTCATATTTCATATTACGAAATCTAACAACAATGTCACTAAAAACCCATTCCTCAAATGATGACTCTTGTGTTAGCTATAGTTTCTTAGCCAGAACATCATTACCACTAAAACAGGAACAGAACAACTACAAAATAGTATTGCAGTTTAATATGAAATTCATGTAGATATGTTTGGGTCTGTATATTGCAGTTGTATATCATATACAATGATAAATTGATTAGTGTAACTTCACCCCTTACTGTGAAACTTTTTGAAATGGAACCAGGTTGTAGACCCTTGCAAGATTAAAAAAGAAAAACCAATAAAAAACATTTATCTACTGAGTTTTCATGCGAGTAGTTCCCTGGAGGTCAAGAGAGAGACAACTTATCCCACCAGTAGTGCGTAGAGTTATCTTAGTTGGATTAGTACTTCTATCATACAGGTTTAATCCCTGTTTGCATTTTCAATTCCTTCATTCACATTGTTGGCAAGGTTTCGGAAACACTAATTGCATCACCTGCAAAGGAGTAAGACTACACCAAAAAGGGTGTTCTAGACATAACATTAAACTGCATCGGGTGAGGAGTCTTCAACACTCTAGAAAGTATTGAGTCATCCCTTCGTTGCCATTTTCCCAGGTTGTCAAAAACATTTCTATTTCAAGCTACTTAATTTAGTCAAACAGTTCTAATTCAGTTTTGCATAAATTCGCAGCTAGTAACTTAATCTAATTGGGTCCCATCTATTGGGCTCCTAGATATGTTTAAATTTTTTTTTCATATTCGATAGGAATTCTTGAAATCATATAATTGAGCTAAGATCTTCAGGACTCTTTCAAACGAGCTAGTAAAGATTAAAACAATCAACTTCATATTCAATATTATTTTCATTTCTTAAGCTAGGTGTAGGTATTTATAAAACTTTTTTTTATTTCTTTTGAGTTTGTAATCTAATTTGCTTTGCCAAGTGCATCCATTTTATGATCGATTTGTATTTATTTCTTAAGAGTAATTAAATATTGTTTCCATTCATTGGTGATTCATTTAAATTTCTAAATTTCATATTGATATGTTGGTAACTTGATAACCATTTACCCGACAATATGTCGTGCGTCACGATTTCATTTATAAATATGCGGAGCCGTCTGCTTTTGTGGGATGAAACACTTTAGCGAAGTCTAAAGGGATTGGAATTGAGAAGGTTTGATTAAAGGGGTTGCAGAAGAAGAGAAAAAAAAGTTGGGAAGAACAGAAAGAGAGATGAGGATGAAGGAAAGAGAAGGTGGGGAGGAGGAAAAAGAAAGAGAGAAGAGAAATGAAGAATGTAAGTTGTTGAAGAGGTGGAAATGAAAAAAATGGATAATATAAAGCGTCATTATGGATAAAAATCAGACCTAACCGATAAAATGAAACGCAGTTTCTTCCAGGCAGCGGTCACATCGATACTGCTATATGGCTGCACTACATGGACGCTAACAAAACGGCTGGAGAAGAAGCTAGACGGCAATTACACAAGAATGCTACGTGCAATCTTAAACAAGTCCTGGCGGCAACACCCCACAAGACACCAACTGTACGGCCACCTGCCCCCTATCACGAAAACTATTCAAGTTAGACGAACCAGACATGCAGGACACTGCTGGAGAAGCAGAGATGAACTCATAAGAGATGTACTCTTATGGATCCCCACACATGGCCGCGCAAAAGCAGGACGACCATCTCGAACGTACATTCAGCAGCTATGTGAGGATACAGGTTGTTGTCCTGAAGACCTACCTAGGGCGATGAACGATAGGGAGGAGTGGCGAGAGAGGGTCAGGGATATCCGTGCTGCCAGCACGATATGATGATGATGATGATGATGGATAAAAAGAGAATAATCAAAATCATTGTTTTCACGATTTATTTTCTTCTTATATCAATAGAGGATTCTTGTAGGCTAATGTTTCAATACTGTTCATAAGGAATATCTTAACTCCGCTTAAGAATTGACCCTGTGTCATATCCTGCCCGAGCGGAGGGGTTGGGTAAATATGATAAGGAATATTTCACCTTTACAAACTAATTAAACTGAAACAATACTTTGTCAAGGAAAATTTCATAAAGCGAGTTATAGATTTAAATAGAAAACAAAGCATTATACGAAGTTACATTTTGATGTAAAGAAATTCTGTCAGAATTTTTTTTAGATAGAGGAAGAATGGTAAAGAAATGCTTAAAAACAATTTTAAAAATGTTATATTGTAACTCTTCATATGATAGAAGCGGCTATCGATTTTTTAATTGGTACATTGAGGAATGAAATAAAGACAGAAGAATGAAATTGGAATAATTTAACAAGCGCAAACAGATCAATGAGGGAGGTGAACAATTACTACCCGCTAATAGTTTGTAAAGTAAATACTAGGTTTTCCTCAAGCCTTGGCCACCCACAAATTTACTGAACATGTTTCCTGTATCTAATGTAAAAGATAAATTTTTTAAAAAATTATTTGATTTTTATTTTTAAAGATGAATTCGTAATTCATAAGTTTCATATACCGTAAAGCTTAAGCCTAAAAAAATTATTTTATTTTTCTCCTTTTGTTTTTTATTTTTCATTTTTCATTTAACCCTTAGAAACCGAACGGTCGGTATGTGTGATCCAGGCCAGAATAACAAGGATGCCATATCGAATGTAAAAAATTGACTTGAAAATGTTCATTTTTTAAGATTTAATATAATTTTTATGTGATTAGTTGATTGATATCTAATACTAATTATCATGTGGTTTCAGTTTATTATTTCAGTTGAATATAGTATATAGTTATATAGTATCAAGTAATTAATAATAATAATAATAATTGTTTGTAAACAAATACAATTTCAAGTAACCGTTCTTTCGACAAACAATTTACATTCATATGGCATTAAGAGTTCCAATCGATTCCAAATAATTACAGGTATTACTACTGTGTGTCTGAGTATATGTGGAAGTAATGGTAATGAAAAGGTGCTTCAGATCTCCAGAAGTGAAGCCTCCCCATCATTCTTTTGGGGGGCTCTTTAACCTCAGCGGAAGATACAATTACCGTATTCTTATCTATGCAGACGGCAGAATTTTATTTCTATTTTTAAAAGGTGAATTCAGAATTCAGAATTTTCGTAAAACATAAAAATCTGTTCAGAAAAAATGTTCCTTTTAAAAAAAAAGATTTGAATCTAATTATTATAAGATTAATTTGCAATCCTGACATTTCGTAGTTAGTAATTGAGGAATTGTTCGCGTATGTGTAGGTCCGTAGTTTTCCCTCCCTTTATCGATCATATGGAAATCAGACCTGACCGATAAAATGAAATGCAGTTTCTTCCAGGCAGTGGTCGTATCGATACTGCTGTATGGATGCACTACTTGGACGCTAACTAGACGGTTGGAGAAGAAGCTAGACGGCAATTACACAAGAATGTTGTGAGCAATATTGAACAAGTCCTGGTGGCAACACCCCACAAGGAACCAACTATACGGCCACCTGTCTCCCATCACGAAAACTATCCACGTTAGACGAACTAGACATGAAGGCCACTGCTGGAGAAGCAGGGACGAGCTCATAAGTGATGTAATTCTATGGACCCCCACATATGGCTGTCAAAAGCAGGACGACTAGCTCGAACATACATACAGCATGTGAGGATACGGGATGTGAGGATACGGGATGTAGCCTTGAAGACCTGCCAGAGGCGATGAACGATAGGGAGAAGTGGCGAGAGAGGGTCTGGGATATCCGTGCCTGCGGCACGACATGATAATGATGATGATGATTAATTGAGGAATACCTCTATATATTGTAAATAATTCAGCAATGTTTATAAATATAAATACAAACCGCCGTCAATTTATTTCAGAATATTATTTACAATTTAAAATCTAAGGAGCGTATAAAATTTATGGAATGTTATAACGTGTTGCCGCTACAACGAATTATTAAATGATTTATTTCTTATTTGTCAAAATGGAACACAATCACAAAGTTAAAGACAACATTGCAAACACTTACCAAAAAAGCTGCGGCAAGAAATTTGCAATTGTAACCGACAGAATATTTTTGGCTTTATTTATTTGACGGCACATCAACACTTTACGGGTTATTTAATGATAAAATTTGATCCATTTATTAATGTTTGTGATCAAAAGTATAATTTGAACGTTCCATAGAATTTCACGTATTTGTCTATTTTCGTTTGTTGGAAGAAAGTTATAGGGTTTTATGTTTTCATATCTAATATAAATATTTATCAAACCATTTGAACCATAGATGTTCATACAATTTTTCTTCTTGGGGTAGGATATAATGTTCAAATCAATGTATTTCCCCAACTCAATTACGCCATTTTAAAATTTATTCGTGACGAAGAAGGGGAGACCCCGTGGCGTCTTCCAGCTACGGGTTAAATTGTACCACTACTGTTCTTTTACAAGGATGATCATGCCACTAAATAACCTTTGAATTTTTATATGCCATTAAACAAAGAAATCAAACCTAACTTTTTTTGAGTCTTTGTTGGCAAAGGATATCGACTATGTCATTTTTTTCTCTTTGATCAGGCTTGGTTTCTTGCTTTTTGCTTGATATCTTTTGGGTTCAATGTTTGGAATACAGTCTCCTTTTTCATCTTGTTTAAATTTTGGCTTTCCACCTTGTCGGCTGTAGCTGTATAATACGCCAACTGCTCCTCTGTAGAGAGGCAGTAAACCTGCCCCCTTAACGAGGTCACCTACTAGTCATGGGTAGTGATCCATAACACTTCAGGGCCAGATCTTAGTGGTTGAGCAGTTTTTGACCCGACAACCGAGTAGTCAATTAACTTGCAACACTCCACTTTCGCCCTTATTGAACAAGACGGGCAGTTGGACGGCTCCGAGCTGATCGTATAAAGACCTAGGACTAATATGTTTAGTCCCAACGGTATTCTTTAATCTGAACTTGTAGCAATTTCCCAACCACTTTTATTTAATAGTTGCTAGAAGGTGGTAGATGAGGATCAATGGCATTGACAGAATAAGAATTTGTACGGAACTAAATATTGTCTATTGAAAGCCTGAAATCGACAGGAACTCGAAATCCTATTCCCGACTCGAATATACTGGATATGCATCCCTCTCTTTTTAACATATTGACCTTCGACCCAGCCGTCAAACAAGGAACAGGTGCATCCGGTCGTTGGGAATCATTTTGTAAAATGTGTGTGTGAGGGGGATGGTGACGAACGTGAAGAAAATTTCACATGTGGAATTTTGAAAAATAATTATGGGATGATTGTAACATATTGACCTTCGACACAGCCGTCAATTAAGGAATAGGTGCATCCAGTCGAAGATATCAGGGTATAACCTTGACTGTGGACGGTTGAATTGAGTACAGATAAGACGCTCACAGGAAGCAGGTGGGTGTCAAACAATGATATAACCCGGTGTGACAGGAAGTTCAGTTAGTTGGGGTCAGTGAGTTGGAGATAAGATGCTGTAGAGAGAACCAGCACCCAGCAGAGGGCCATGGGGCCCTCAATACCCCCGACTGAGCTGCCCAGCAGAACGAGAAAGAAGTGCTGCTTAAGACAAAGGAACTGGGGGTCATATGTTGCAGTTTGTTCAGTCTCCAACTCACCTCTTACTCATAACCCTTTCGCAAACCTTTCGCAACCATTTCGAATAAAGTGTGAGAGGTATATTTTTCTAAAAAAGTGTGTTCGTTTGTCATTATTGTTGATTTTGTTTCCACATGCATATGTATCATGGTCGTGACTATGCAACAACTTAACCCAAGCAAATAGCTTTCGCTCTCGGTAAATTTCCAACAAAATTAGACTCAGTGGTGTGTGATGTACCACAGGTCCAACAAAAAAAATAAGCAATACGTATGGCTAACTAAAAAAAGAAAAAATAACAACAAAAAACAACGATTCCTCCCCGAATCTAATTCATAGAATGAAAAATTCTGAACAGAATTTCCATAGTATATAGGGATAGTATGTTTTGAAGATAGGCCTTTTTACAAACTGTCCTCGTTCCGAATAGAAACCTAATTTTCAACGAAGCAAAACCTCAGACATCTAGAAAATAACAATCGGCAATCTACAGGTAGAGGCAGATACAACGAAACATGTCCAGAATTTACTCAAAATGGAAACATTCTTAAACTTAAAATTCAAGACCTACGCGCATGATAAACTTAATATCTCAAAGGGATTTATAAAAATCGGGTAGTTATTTTTCGCTACACCAAAGGAAATAAAAAGGGTCTTGTGAAAGCAAGATGTCACAGACTACAAAAGGTAACAATTAAAAGGAGTGGAGAACAAACTGACAATACTCAAGGAAATGAAAACTGGATATTGCCTCAAAAGGTTAGAAGAGGACATTTCTGCGCCGTTGAGATGCCTTAAATGTCAATGTTATGGTCACCGGAAAGACATCTGCAGAGTATGTCTGATGTGTGGAAGATGAGGAAAAAGAACAAAAATCACGTTGAGGGGGATTACCCCAGTGAAACCAAATGCTCAAACTGCTAAGAAAACCATCCCGCATTTTCACGACCTTGTATAATATAGAAAAGAGAAAAGGAAACCATAGAGGTAAATATCAAGGGGGTTAACATTTCTTGAAGCTAGAAAAATGGTTGAAACTTGCATGAAAGATAACACCTACTCCACTGTCGCACTGAGAGCCAGTACAACCAACAACAACAATTGAACATATACAAAGTTCTAATTTAAGAATTAGTCCAGCAGGATCCAGAAATTAAACAAAAACATAAAAAATGCCCGTACGGCTTCACTAATATCTATCGATAATACTAAATTTCTTCCTAAAATTAACACAAAAACAAAATCAAACATGTCACCAATCTGCCCACCAAGGTTTCAAATAAATAAAACTAGAATGAAAAATTTAAAGGAAACGTTTCCGAAAAAAATAAAAAAACAAAACTACAATACCAATCAATCAAAAAACTACAAACACAAACCAAAATAACACTTGTTAAAACTTATTTGACGTAGTTGAAAGAATGAACGACAGTTCAAATCCATCAAAAAATCCTAAACAAAAATGAACCTACTGGGGAGTCAGAGAATAGACTTTACTCCACAATCAAACTAAAGTTACAAACTTAAATTGATACATTATGACAAGACTAATTTACCTTTAGCTAAAAAAGTATAAAATCCAAACCAAAAATAAAACATAAGATAATTCAATGGAACAGCCGTGGACTGAAAAAAATAGACTGATCTACCACTGCTAATGACGAGCTTAGATTTAACCGTCATCTATTTTCAAAAACATTCATGAAATAATATATATATATATATATATATGTATAGTCATCCACAGACAGACTGTTTCGTTCTATCAGAACTCTTCAGTGTGGCTTGACACGTTAGACTGTGTTTCAGACCACTCGTCCACCAAGCTGACCACGTTGGCTAAGGGAATTTTAGAAACAGCAGCAGCAGCCTTTATATATATATATATATATATATATATATATATATATACTATAAACAATAAAACTACATCCACAACACAGCACTTAGGTCTTCTGAAGGACTATCAGTGTTAATAATAAATTACATACACCAGTGTAAAATTTATATAAAAACTCAACTAGGGGCAATTGCAATGAGACCAACGCTACACAAAATTAGCACATGTTCTTTGTACATCTCACTACATGAGTGAATATGCCAAGATAAACCGGAGAACATATTAAATCAATTACTTAAATCCTTCATTCTCCTGGAGGACATTAACTTCTCTAATACCATTTGTGGATATAAGGAAACAAATAGAAAAGGTATATCTACAATAAAGGTTAGTACTCACAAGGAGTTATGCCATCTGGATAAAAATAACATGTACACACCTAATCCAACAAATGGAAACTTATTAGCAATTGATCCAACAATGTGTGATAAAAAAAATTCCTTTACTTTTAACTTGGAGAATATATGAGGATATGAGTGGCATTGACTGCTTCACTATTTTACTTTGAAATAATGAAAAGATCTCCAAACACCCTCCCAGATGGAAGCTGAAGAAAGCAAACTTGGAAAATTTGAAAAGCTCTGTAAAGTTGAACTGGTTCTAAACAGCATAAAAACAGCGGAAAATTCACTGAAACTGTAATAGTCATAGCAAAAGAATGCATTCCTAAAAACTAGACTTAACGTAGATGAAACAAACCTTGGTTCAGTAATAAATCTAAAGATGAGATAATACTTCGCAAAGCAGCATTAAGAAAACTGACCAAAGAACCAACGATAATCAATCTGATTAACTATAAGCAACTTAGAGCAAAAGCTAGAAAAACAACTGTAGCTAAAAAGGTATGTTAGCAAGCATATGTCAGCAGACTTAAACCTTCTTCCTAACAAAATAACAATTTAGAAAATGAGCAGAAAAATATCCGTAAATATCAACCAATACCAGTAAGACGCATTACAATAAATTATTGCACAACCATGGAAAAATGCTATAACAAACATAGTAACCATAATCATCTCAAAAAATCTTCAAATGAAAACTGTTAACAACAATTTTTAACTACAAAAGAAAACGTTCAGAAATACCAGCTAAACTTTAAAACCAGAAACCTGGAAAAATGCAATGAACTATTCACTTTCTCTGGATTAGATGATAACATTAAAAACTCTCACACGGACTACATTCAATATGATTTCTTGAAATATCTCTCTAAAATATCATTAAAGCTTCTTTGAGAGACAGATTACGACACACGGATTGACGCTCTCATAAGTTATCTGTGTAAAGCAATAGAAAAAATGATGAATAAGAGACTGATTTGGTGCATGTAATGATACAGATAAGAGACATATCTGAAATATGGCTTCCAAAACAGCAGCTGCCCCAAGAACCACATGTCTCAAAAAGAAAATTATATCAGGGGAACTTCTATCAGAAGAGAACATTCGGCAACAATTTTCTTTGACTTAGAAAAAGCTTATCAGACAAATTGGAAATACGGGATCATGCGAGATTTACATGACTGCTGTAACGGGTTTCCACCCGTATTTTTAATTTTTCGAGATACGGACGGAGTCCTATGTGTGGGTTACTAAAACCACGGACGAATGAAGGTTTCAAGGTTAAAGAGGTCAACGTGATATGAATGAATACGTGGGGAATTCTGAACAGGACAAACAATATAACGCGGAGTTGGTTTTTTCCTTTTCTTTATATATGTATCGTTCATACATTTTTTTTCATTTAAAAGAAAGCACAAGTGTGACAACAGACAAACAAAGAGCAAAACGAATACAACAAAAAATATACAGCAATGTGGAGGACGAGTCGCTCCCAATAGTATCTGACTAGGTCCTTCCAATAAGACAAAGTATTCTTTTTTCTTCTTTCACCGAAGAACAAGAGTCTCTCCTCTTCGTCTTTATGGATATACAAATTTTAACCAAATAGGTTTTCCGCTGAAACTAGCTGCTGATGAACAGCTTCAAAAATGTTTCTTTGGAATAGTCTTGATACGGACCTTTATTTAGGTTACGTATATTATTCTTGATAAAAATTTTGACTAACCTTTTTTTTTTTTAATCTTTCTTTTTTTTTGTTAATTTTTTCTTTTTTTCTCATATTCGTTAATCACCTATCAACGAGTTGCAAGGCACCAGTTTTTGTTTTCCTTTTCTTTTACGTTGAGCCTCCGATTCTTACCCAACGGAGCTGACTTCTATATGCCATTTTGGGACTAGGATTTCCCCTTTCACCGGACCCCGTGAAAAGGCGACCTTTCTCTCCCTGGGCGAAGCTCGAAACTGACTTTTTGGGTTTCGTTTCTTTTTGGCGGTAAAGCACTCTCCCTGCCTCGACCAATGGCATGTCCTTTCCTTATCCGGGTCAAGACCTTTGCCCCTTCTAAGCTGCTTCTTCCACTGTTGCTAGGGCTCGAAGACGCGCCAATCGCCTGCCCCACTTCCGATTCTCATAGTAGTCCTTGCATTGTAATCCTACCGTGGCTGGTGGCCGTAACACTACGAATTGAAAGAAAACTAGCCGAATTTATTAGCAACTTCTTGTCAAACAGAACAGTCCAGATTTATTTTGCCAGATCAAAAAGCCAAGACGAGGAATTTCTACAATTTTCCTGATTGTGATCAATTCGCTTCACGGATGTTAATTAAATAATTCTTCCCCTTGAATATTTTCTGATAACTTTAGATCTTATGAGAAAAATTAATATATGATAAATAAAATGGAGGAGAAAAGGGACTCTGAATCGAAAAAAGGACGTGAAGAGAAAAAAAAAACTGAAGGTAAGCGTAATCTAGAAAGTAGCTTGAAATCACCTTATCCACCTAATTTCTCCGAATTAGAGCTTACTGTCGGAAGACATTCTCATTTGAACTGTTTTCACACAACTTGCTTACATGATGAGGAAACTTATAAGACTGATGAGGAATATCACAGGGACAGACAGTCAGAAAGCGAGAAATCTTTAGATGGGCAAGCTCACATCTATGAATGAGATTTTCACGCAGAAAATCTAAAATAGATTCAAAGATATATCCAAAAGATGGTCCATGGAAGTCTACTTAGACAGCTGCTATATTCCGATTAGTGTAAAGCTCGAGAAGAAATTCAAGGATTCCATAAAATCTAAAGAGACGGAATACTGACGCCGAGAAAATGTGACAAGTGACAAAGGAAATGTCTACTTGGAGGAGTAAGTTGTAATTGTAATAACTGATTTCTTATGTGATGATTATTTAACTGAAAATGAAATGATGATATAGTATAGAGAAGAAAACAAATTTCAATCAATTAAACAGGAAGTCAGTTTTTTATAAGAAAAATAACTTGTCTACATTTCAAGTCACTCATAGATTAGAACATCTGACTTTGATTAAATTTAATATCTTCAAAATTATTGCAAAAATATGTACAAATCGAAACGCTAAGAAAATGTGACTAACCGAATAAAAAAATCCTCTCGCTACTTTTTCTTGGGTTATGAAAATGAGAATTTTATAAGGTTCTCATTTATTTCTATTTATTGATATCTCTATATGTAAATTCTTCCTCCATTTATTTGACAGGTTTACTTAAAAAATGTTTTCCATATTCTGAATTCGTTTATTTCGGGTTACGTAATTCAGTGTGTGTGTGTGTGTGTGTGTGTGTGTGTGTGTGTGTGTGTGTGTGTGTGTGTGTGTGTGTGTGTATGTGTGTGTGTGCGCGCATAACCTTCTACGTGATAGATACTAAGTTTTAAAAAAAAAAGTTGGCAGCAAAAAGAAAGATGGCTAAGTTGAACATTTCGCCTGATAAGACTGAAGACAAGCAGTTAACCAGATTTGAAGCAAAGTAGAAGCGAAGGCTCGCCGGGTGAGGCCGCTTACTTGAGGCAGAAACAAGGGTTTGGTGTTCTTTGAATCCCCATTAAAGACAAAGAGTTTCTCTATTTTCCACCTTTTTGGTTGCTGAGGTAACGAGAAGACAAACATTCGTGTGCACCGAGGACGTGGGAACCACTTTAAGATATGGGAAGAGCAGTTTTCTAATTGAACGAATAAACTATCCTGCTGGCTGTGTTCATTATCCATTACCATTTACACGACCTCAGATCCTGAAAGAAGAGAATAAAGACCAAGGGATCTAAATATTTGAGGTAATGTTTTTTTGTTTCTTCTTCATATCGAACGATACAGTGTGAGTGTTTTTTTGCGTATGTATGTATGTATGTATGTATGTATGTATGTATGTATGTATGTGTTTCCAACTGAAATTGCAAGTTATCTACTTTATATTCTTTAATATTATTAAATGTTCTCTTCAGCTCATAAGTATGTTAATGGAGTGCGTAAAGTTTATAAATTCAGTGATACATCCTCAGCAAAAAATAAATAAATAAATGATATATAAGAAAATAAAGGGGGAAAAGTAAAAATACAATATATCTTTTTTCTTAGTTTTTAGTGCAAAACAAACAAAATATAAGAAAAATATAAAATATCTATTGCTTTTTTCTGCTTCTGTCAGCGGCGAAGACGACCGAATTGGCCATTAAAATAATAATATTCCGCTTGTACCTATCATTAAACTGTCTCGATAGGTTACTCTTCATTCACCTAAACCTCTCAACGTCCATCATCGACACACTGATTAATCTTAATCCCTATCAACCTGGGGGGGGGCAGCGTCAAGCATGAAAAAGAAAATATTTGTATATTTTGTTGAGAAGTGTAGACTAGAATTACATATTTCTCATAAATTCAAAATTTTGTAATTCGAGTCTCGATGAAAACTAGGAATTCGAATGCTCATTTTCAGTGTTAACTTCTTTTCTGTTATATGGAATATAGATTCAGCATACACTTCCTACTCCCCTTCAAAGCTTTTGTTATGAAAAAAGGTGTAAACTACGAAGGCTATGTTCAAATCTAATCGGCACTTTGAATAAAATGTTCTTATTGTTTGATTTGTTTGAATTTCTTAATATCTAATTATTAAGTTAAATTTTCAAAGGTTTTGACGCAGTTATTATTCACATTGGATTCATATTAATGTTATCATCTCTAAATTCATACTTTTTGCTCTGAAAATAATTATCTTTTATTGAATGAATTGCAAATAATTTTTGTTGTAATTGTCTCGTAAATAATTATACTAACAAAATGAATTACAAATAATTTCATTATAAAATTGCGTTTCAAATAATTTTCAAAAGAAAGAGAAAATTAAAGCAGAGACAATTATCACACTGAGGAACAGAGAATTTAGTACCTGAGATATCAAACCAATTTTGGGAGGGATTAAGTTTTGACTTTGAATATCCTATCAGTCATTCTCCATTCAATCTGGTCACTAAGATATAGTATACTCCTAACTTTTATGCATTTATCAAATTGGGCTCAAGGATTGATGTCAACAAATCATTATTATTGCCTTTTTGCTTAATAAAACACTAAGAATTAAAATCTTCATGACCACATTACATGACAGAATCAGAGAATGTTGAAAAAAAAAAAAAAGCATAGAAATATATTATTAATACAGTCCATTTACTCAGACATCTTACAAAAGCGGCATTTCAAAGACTTCTTTCGGAGAGCTGCCCTAGGACAATCGCATTAAATTGACCAGCCGAAATCTGCCATCGCGTCGATATCTCAATGTTTTCGGTATCTTTCTTCCTTGTTGGAATCGTCCACCCTGCTCTCTAAGGTTTTCTGGGAAACGATCCAAGTGTCTGTGGAGATAATGCACTTTGATGCTCACTTTACTGCCAAGTTGACGAAAAAATACTATGCCCTTCTCAGTGTAATTATCTGCTTTATAGTTCCAAAGAAAATTCCCTCCAAAGACAGTGAGTGAAACCCATGCATCTCTCTCCGCGTTGTTCATTGAATCTTGAAATTGTGGATCTTCCATTAATTTTCCGAATTAAAACTTATCAAAAATTCCTACTTTTAGCTTCTTCCTGCTCAGCACAAGAAATTTCCTGTGTATTCAAAGCAACTTCTTATTTATTCAGAGCATTTACAATTTCTTTCATTAAACCTAATTTAACGTCCAATGATGATAACATGAGCTTATCTCTGTCGACTAATACTTCAGGAATAACATTCTTTTCTCCATCTCAATGTTTTCTCTCAGAGGTCATCGTTTTCTTACCCAGTGCTCCTCCTTAGATCTATTATGCTAGAAACAGATAAATCAGGAATACTTGGTGTAACTACTTTGCTGACCCAATAAAAAACTCACTATCTTAAGATCCGCACAAATTAACCACCAGTCATCGTTGTATATCTTCTATAGAAGCAAGAGGATTTTTTTCTCTTCTGTCATTTTAGTTGAGAGACCATTTGAGATAGATCCATATGTTTTGCCATTGTATAGAACTACACATTTTAAGTTCCACTTAAAACTATATTTCTATTATCGCTTTTCGCTCGATACATATTGTGATATGCTCTTTTTCATCTGCAAGCATTGAACATCGTTGCTAAAAGTAAAACCACTTTCCTCTGAAATGAATGGGATTAAAACAGTTTCTTTTTGTGATAACTCGGGATTTTGGTTCAATAAGTTCTGTATCTTCTTGCAAACATTATTACTGATTTTCGTGAAGATTCAGTTCCTTTATGAATCCATTGAGCACCGGTTCACAAAAATTGTGCGAATTCAGTCACTTAGCCCATAAATACTATCTACATTTGAAATAGAGGATTACTTTTCGTCTGCGAGCTCTTCGAGATGAATGAATTATGGGACAGTCATTTCAACTGAGCGTGCAATAGAGGGTTTTTTACGGTTCTCGGTCATCCTATTTACTCCGATTAGATCTAAATATATATTTTGTGTTAACAAGACAAAAGTACATTTTTACTGTCGTTCCTCGATTCTCTCCAGACCATAGGTAAGATGAAATTCAAACATTTCCCCTTACCACGAACGAAGCCACTCAACTCTTGATATACAAAAAATATGTGGAGCCCATGCCTTATCTTGGCCCTCTAGTTTTATTTTGAAATAGATTAAGTATACACTTTTCACAAAATTAGATATAGATTTTTACCGTTCCATAAATGTGTACTCTCTACAAATTTAGCCCAAAAAATCTAGAGAATTAAAAAATATTCTTCGTGAGAAAGACGTATTATCATCAGCAAATGAGAAATACAGCGATTAGCGAACGAACATTATCTAAAAAAATACATATATACGACATATTCTTGAAAGAAATTAATGTCATATTCTTGGGTACCTAGAATAAGGCCTGAATTTTGAGGCACACACACATTTTTTAAATTTGTTCTCCAAAGTAATTTTGGCTAGAATTTAATACAATTACTGTAAACAAACAAAGTTTCAAGTAAAAATATTTAATGAGTGTGGCTTCTGTAACACAGAATGCATATAAAACAATTAGTCACGATACAAAGTAAGAAGCAGAGACCTTAATTTCCTTTAGTTTTATACTGTTTTGCTGCCGAATATTTGAACATTGAACATTTTAGGTTGATGGAAAACATTTTAAAACTTTTTAGATTTATGGAAAGCATTTTAAAACTTTTTAGATTTATGGAAAATATTTTTGATTTCATTTAATTACCATCTCTCCCGCTCTCTCTCTCTCTCTCTCTCTCTCTCTCTCTCCATATATATATATATATATATATATATATATATATATTGTTCGTATGCAGTAATAGGAAATGTGATTTGGTGAGAATATAAGTACCGTGTATTCAATTATCTATTAATTTTCGACTTTTTTTCTTTGGAACATCAGATAATTAGTATTTTTATACTGAAGTATTCAGGTTCGGTGCTTTTCCAGAATTTTTTTTAGAAAATATGAAATATTTATTTGAAAACTCCCAATGTGTATTAGGAAAAGAAGATACATCAAGTAATATGATAATTCATGAATATCGCTTTTTACCAGATTGTGTGTTTATATAGGTGAGCATTTTTCTATTTCAACACACATACGCACATAATATATATATATATATATATATATATATATATATATATATATATATCATGTCGTGCAACCAACACGGATCTCCCTGACACTTTCTCGCCACCTTTCTCTATCATCCATCGCTCCCGGTATGTCTTCAAGGCTATATCCCCTATCAGCACAGACCTGTTGTATATATGTTCTAGCTGGTCATCCGGCCTTTGCTCGTGCATGTAGAGGGTCCACAGGTATATGTCCTTTATTAGTTCGTCCCTACTTCTCCAGCAGTGTTCTGCATGTCTGTTTCGTCTAACTTGGATTGTTTTTGGGATGGGTGTTGAGTGGCCATACAGCTGCTGCTTTGTGGGGTGCTGCCCTCAGGACTTGTTTAATATTACACAAAACATTCTTGTACAGTTGCAGCCAATCTTTTTATCCATACGATAAGTTAGCGTCCATGTAGAGCATCCATATAGCAGTATCGACACGAATGCTGCTTGGTAAAAACTGCGTTTTATTTTAATTGGTCAGGTCTGACTTCCATATTACCGATAGCCTATCGTTAGCTGCCCATGTCTTTGCTAGTCACGTGTTGATGTCTGTCTCGGTTGATGAGACACTGCTTCCTTAGTAGGTGAACTTGTCTACTAGTTTCAGAGAGCTACCGTTTAGTGTGAAGATGTCGCCTCTTTATTAAAGCACATGTGTTCCGTCTTTTGTGTATTGACATGCAGGCCTATGCCAGCAGCTGCTTGTTCTAAACTATGTAACGGGTAATTGTATCGGCGGAGTATCTTCTACTTCTTTCCTTAGTCAGCTTGAAACCGTTTTCTTTCATTTTATCGATAGATGTTCTAAGCACGTAGTCCTGACACATGATAAACAGGTATGAGCTAATGTGTCCCTTTTCAACACATCTGGTACAATGCCAAAATAGTCTGTCTCCGTCTGGGGAGCGAACTTTTACTTTCGTGTTTCTATATAGAATCATTATGTCGGCGACGGTTTCTTTGGGTAAGCCGTAGGCGAGAAGTACTTGTTCCATCTGGAGTCAAAGGCCTTGGAGAAGTTGGCAAATGATATTGTGGCCTCTCGGTTTTTTCCACGTGTATCTACCTTTAAGAATTCGAGGGATAGTCAAAATTTGAGATGTCGCGGATTGATTTCTCCGAAAACCATTTTGGTTCTTCCAAAGTATCTTCTCAGTTTTGCGTTCTATGCAGTTGCGTAGTAGGACATTGTATATTTTCGTCGATATGGATGTAAGAGTTATACTTCAGTAGTTCTTGGCAAATCCAAGGTCACCTTTCCCAGCGAAGGGGAGGATGCATCCCTTTGTCCATCTGTCTATTGTATTTTGGTTATTTACGGCATTACAGCGTCAGAGCAGTATGTCATCGAATTCCTTCATCTTCCATACTTCTGGGGGTATCTCATCAAGCCCTGCTGCTTTTCTATTTTGAATTTTTCTTTTATTCAGTCGAGTTCTTCCTGTTTACACTCTCCTAGTTTGATGTCTAAGTGTTTACTAATAATTCTCGTGATTGGTTCATGTGTAACTTTCGGAGGGTTTATATATATATATCGGGAATTTCTGTATGAAGACCATAATAAAGTCATGACGAAAGTATTATCTCAACTCGAGAAATTAGTAGTGTGTTGTTACACGGTGTTTGATCTTCGATGGCTGCGACTGCAACACCTTTCCAACAAAAATAAAATTGGGAGCATATGTATAAGATTTATATTTACTTTTTAGTTGTCATATATTCGTATTCATTGGGACATATTTTCAAAGCTGTAGTAAATTATAGATAATAATACATGATAGTTTTGTAATAAATAAATAATAACTAATAATGTTTGGTTTGATTATATTAACACTCCATTACAAATACTAAAACACTGCTAACGAGCTGTACTGCATCATTGTAGTAAGCAAGTTCGAACTGCAGTCACACTAGCACATTTATTTTCGAATTAATACCCTTCGGAAAGGTATGGTCTCTCTTATTCATCCAGCTATTCATTAAATACTACCAATAGTACCAATGCTGCATACATCAAATAACCCAAGAAAGTTCATATGCCATTGAAACAAGAAACCAAACAACATCAACTAACATATTGATATATTTGGTTTAGAAGAAAATTTACTTTTATATAGGTAGGTACATTAAGTGTGATACTGATAATTCTTTTCGAATTCAAAAGTATATGTAGAAAAATATATACGCTTTTTACAAGTTATTAATCTTATAACTTTTTTCTGTCCCAGCTCTGTCAGCGGAAAAACACTAAAGTGAATATGATAGTGAGACCCTAGTTCAAGATAACTAGTCAGTGTGGAGTATCTCTTCATTGCTCTAACTCCCAGCTCAAGACAAACCAACCTAGATATGATCTGATTCATTTTTTATCTCTTAAATCAACGGTGCGTATATAGATAGATAGATAGATATCTACACCCTCTCTCTCCCTCTCACTCGGTATTTTTTCCATGATGGTGTTTCACGTATATCTACATCTTAACTTTTGACTTTACACTCCTCTTTAATCTTAACTCACCAGTCCGTCTGAAAATTGTACACTCTTCAAGAACCTTCAAGTAATGGATATTTGATTTCATAATTATGGTATGATTTTGACCTGTTCTAATTTATTAGCATCAAGTAGTTAATTATGCAATTTTTTTTTCATTTGAATTTCTTATATATATATATATATATATATATATATATATATATATATATATATAGTCTGAATTACTTTGACTAGCAAATCTGGCAAGCACTCCGTGTGACATTCGGAACCACTAGATAGCTTTTTCGACTTTATTCGATCTTATCAGCAGTGTATACAGTGATCTCTACCACTGGGGATCGAACCAACGACCACAGAATGCAGAGTCAAAACTCTACCACAGACCATTGGTCCACATTGCACACAATCGATGGCATATTAATCAGTCATGTTAAATGCGGAGCCACTTAACCTAATGTGTCTTATAGGTACATTCGTACTCTTACAGAGGACACAGACAAATCTGAGACCACGGTCACCTCTGGAGCCACGTTTTCCCCAGTCATAATAATTTTTTATGATATATGATTCTTCTATTTAAGATATATATGTGTGTGGGAGGTTGAGAAAAGCTTACCGTTTCCATTTTCCGTGCCGATAACCGTTTATGGTACCTGTATATCTATAATTTATTTTGTTCAATGATCTTTTAGTTTTATTTATGTATTTTTTTCATTCAGCCTTTACAGTTGCTAGTATTTTACGGTATTTAATGTCTTCTTCATCAACAATGAGATCGATTTTTTATGTCTTCATCCTTTTTCCTTTATTTTAGTACTCTGTCTTTTTTTCTGACATTCATAAATTCACTTCTATCTTGAAGGAACTTGTTAACTTCTGTTAGAATCCTTATATTTTGTTTAAAACATTTACTTTATCATAAAATAAACATTATAAAAATAAGCCACTTCTGTTAATATTTTTTTACTTGTTTTTTTTTTCTGTCTTCCATGAACGTAGTTTCTAGATGTGCAGTGAACAATACCAGAAACTGACAAATCCTTTTAATTTTTAAAAGCATTTTAGTATCACTTGTCAAATTTATGGGTTTTTCCCCGCGGTAATGTTTTCGCAGTAATTATTTCATAGCAAACATTGAATTGCCGTTTCTAACTTGGCGCATCTGGTAGGCAGCCTGAGGCCAAAATTCCACATAAGGAATCAACAGAGGGGCACTTCTTTATATATATATATATATTTCGGACAGAATGTACTAGGGATACATACAACTATGAACAATACCTAAATCAATTCCCCCCGAATACGATAAAAGTAATGCAGGAAATACGCGAAAATGTGATTTCTGAATAAGGTAAGAAAAAGCACTACGTGAGATACGAAAATCAATCCATGCAGCTTCTGCAAGAATAAATTGAATAAAAAAATGACAAAAACAACTTAATATAAAGAACGAAGAAGTAAATACTTTGATTTATACGTAGAATAATAATCATAATTCATTTTAGATTCTCTGTTATCAAAGTTGGGATTTACAAAGCTTATTTTGCCGCAAGGCCAGAGGTATCGTTTACTGGGTTTGAATTGGACTGACTCAAAACTGTCAATTAACATAATGATGATAACACGCTCACAATACCTTAAATGTGGTTTAGATTTAGAAAAATGCGTTGATAATAGAGAACCTAGTGTGGACCGAGCTTAAAACTCAAAAGAATCAATTTACCAATCAATTTCCCTCTACCATGGAAAGGATCCGATACGAATTTATTTTTAAGATGACTACAGCTGGTTTGAATTCACTTTTTTCTTCCCCTAGATCAGTTGCTATCCTCATTATCATCATCGTGATGATGTCGTGCTTGCACATATTGCTCTCTCTCTCTCTCTCTCTCTCTCTCTTGCCATTAATCTCTATCCTCCATCGCTTCCGGCAGATTTTCTAGACTACGTCCCGTGTCCGCATAGGCCTACTGAAGATAAATTATTGTTAGTCGTCCCATACTTGCAAAGGAGTCCATAGAAGAATATCGCATTTGAGTTCGTTGTAACTTCTCCAGCAGTGTCCCGCATGTCTCGTCCATCTTATTTGGAGGGTTTTAGAGATGGGGGGTAAGTGGCCATGTACTTTCAGTCATAGATATACAGGTGCTATTTTTTTATGTTCTTTCTAGGATTTGTTCAATATAGCTCATAGCATTCTTGTATAATTCCCATCTAGCTTTTTCTCTATACGCTTAATCAGTGTCCATGTAGTGCGTCCATATTGTAGAAGAGACACGACCGCTGCTTTGAAAAATGTGTTCTATTTTATCGGATAGTTTTGACTTCTATATTATCTATAACTTTTCGATAGCAAGCCATGTTTTCGCTCGTCGCATAATGATGTCACTTTCAGTAGATGAGACGCTGCTTCTGAGTTAAGTGAACTTGTCCACAATGTTCAGAGAACCAGAATTGAGTATGGATATGTCTCATTTTTTATTAAAACTGTGACAATATGACCTCTGACCGACCTACATTTTTTCAACTTCTTAAATCAGCTCATGGCCATTTCTCTCATCTCCGGCCAGCAGCATTTCACATGTTTTACAAACAGACAACTGACACAACATATATAACCGAGAGTGGAAGAAAAAAGAGTAAACAAGCACAGACTTGGGTTAGCACTAAGCATAAGAAGGGAGAAGTTTTTGGCACTTTTCTGGCACTTCTGTGAATCTGTGGCTGTCGCGAGCGTATATCCGAGCGAAATTCCCACACAGCTATCAGGAAGCTGACTCATCCTCTCGCGCTCGCTGACCTGGCTTCTGGGTCCATAGGTCCCAACTCCTCGCTCAGCAGCCGCCTTTCTCTGACCGTCGCCTTTCCCCAACAGTTGATAACTCCTCTCTTCTGGAGACCTTGCCTTTCCTCGTCTTCTTCCGGTCTCGTCGGAAATTTCGCTTGTAAGCACTTTGTGTAGGTTTCGCACCAAAACAGACAAAGGAACCCTCTGACTGGGGCTCACCCACACCCACACCCGCAGAAACGAATGCCCACCATCGTGGCACAAAACACAATAGACTCCATTTTGTCTGAATTCACATGGAGACAAATGCTATAAGCTGCCTCCTCCAGACAATGCCACAGGGATTCGGCTCGCGTAGGTGCATTTGCCAGTAGCGCTATGTCATCTACGTAGTCTACGTCCGTAATACTTTGTCGGGGGTATAGTCTGCTTCTTAACTTTTTTAGAGTACCCTACGTCGGGTCAATGACGTGCATCACCTAATGCTGGGTGGATGAACCCCACAGGTCAGGACCACTTAGTTCAGTCAAGAAACTATAAGGGTAATAGAGTCTTCGAAAGATTACCATACCTAAAACAGTTGTTATATCTAAGCTAAATAGTCAAGTCTGCTCTTCTATTTAACCGTTGCTAGTGGGAGATAAATTCATGATTTCCGAAGAGTATTAAAGGGAACAGAAAAGCAAATACTCTCAATGACACAAAAGGGCCATTCCGTCCTGGGGAAGAAACACAATTGGCTAAAAAAAGATGAGGGGATGAACAATTTTCCTTGCTATAATACTAATCTGCTATACCGCTGTTATTTATTTATTCATCAAAATTAATGCGTATATGATTGTGAGTGGAATATGTGAATTCTTATGAATTCTAGAGGGGGAATTCCCTTTGAAATTTTCCTTTACTCCATTTTTTCTTATGGTAAATTCTATTTTTTCTATTTTCTCTGTTGACAAATTCCACTTTTTCTTTTATTGTTTTTCATTGGTAAATTACATAGAGATTATATTAAAAATATTACTAAAAACAGACAAAGCTAAAGCCAAATTCAAAGTTATATTATATTTTGTAACATAGCCGATATACTCTTTGTTTAGTCAAAAAATCGCTCTCAAACATTTTCTTCAATTTTCTATTTGTGTATGTTATCTATCATCTCAGGAACACCTTGCATATGCTAATACGAGTTGAATAATCTATTTTTTCATTGGTAAATAAAAAAAATCCTTATTTGCAGTTGTGCGCAGTAGTTGTCTGTTATTTCAAATACACATGATTAAGATCTTGCCCCAAATTACTTCGTAAATCTGTTCTATAACAAATATCTATGTACAGCGGACAATTAACCGATTCTATTTTATTCCTCGTTGGTTTTATGAAATCAACTAATTCAAATCAGAATGAAAAACCTTGTATTTTTCAGCACAAAACAACAATCCTCAATCATTAATAAAAGCATTTGACGAGTTATACCGATCGAAACAACATTGACTTAACATACCAAAAATACATCTACGACATACTTTTCCGCTTTAAAGAAAAGCTTTTTTCTCGTTTACTTGAAAGAGGAATCTCTGATGCTGTGGAATTCTTTTAAGATATTCCCACACGCTTTGTTCCAGGAAGTGATAAGACAGTAAGCATCGCTTCAAGCAACCGAAAGGTGGAAACCAATTTCTCTGGTGATGCTGAATTTTTAAGTGTTTAATGTAAATGCTGCTTTTTCATCAACTGAATAAGTTTGGCCAAAAGGAAGAGAAAATGAAATCTATGCAGCTGTTATCAGGCAATTATTTGTCATCTACAGGGGAGAAATAATTCCGCGAACGGAAAAGATTTCTCACAAATTTACTTGCAATTGAATTTCCACTTACAGCTCTATTTAAGATTACATATTTTGCAGATAATACAATACGTGTACCAACATGCCTGTTAATGGAGAGAGTTGATCCGGACTGACTGATTTTTTCTGCAATGTATAAGCGAATTCATTATTAGAATATGGAATATAAAATTCTTATACTTGGTATTGGAATATACGGACTTTTATGAAGAAATTAAATGTCAAAAGAAAATTGAAGGCTAAGAAGGCAGCTGAAAATTTACAAACTGAGTGATCTTATTCGTCAGAAAATCGCTGCAATACCAGTGATCAGTGGCAATGGGGATGCTGAAGAAGCTTAGGTCCAGTTAAGTTTGGTTTCTTTTTGTTTAATGGCTTGCCTAGTCGACTGAGACTGTAGAATACGCCAACAGCATCTCTGCAGAAGGGTAAGACCTGCTCTCAACTTGTGTCCTATATATGCCACTTAAATGCATCTGATGGTAAGGCTCCAGTCTTTGAGTTTTGTTGAATGTGGAGTTCCCCTTCATTGTCCTTACGCTCTGCTCTACTCTGACTTGAAGTGGTAGTACCTGTTAGGGTCATATTTATGGGTAAAATAGAACTATTTAATCATTTACTATACTTGACACCATTTAAATGTGCGCAAACAAAATCATTAGCGCAAATAACAATACTTGGGGCCATTTAACTCTGAAAAAAAAATGATCTCCGTCTCTCTTAAAATAAGGTTACAAGCTAAGTGTATATCAAGAAAATATTATAATATCATGGCAACCATGGCAACTGTGTTTGGTAGCACAGTTCGTAATGCATCTGTAATTTAGGTTTAATGGGGGTCCAAAATTTCTCACAAAATTGATTCCAATTTCAAAATTAACATCAACCTTTTTATTTGAACAAACTGACTTACAGGTTCAGACCTTCACCTGTGTACTAGTTGATGTAAAGGCTATTATATGGGATAAAAATCAAGTAAATATAGTTTTTTTTAAATTATATCCAATACTTCCTTAAAAACCTTCGTTAACTGAAGATAACAAACGTGTTTATTTATGTTTATCTGTTGAATAATATTTGCAATTTATGGCTCACAGAAAATAAATTACAACTAATCTTTGATCATAGTGGAGTAAAACCATTTGCAAAAGCGGCACATCTTAAAGAGTTATATCGTTTTAAATCAGAAAGAATAGTTAAACTTTCAGATTTAAATGAAATTTCCATTGTCCCAAAGCCCATTGAAAAACAACGGGTTTCTACTTTTCTATGAGTGTTTTAAGAAAAAAGTATATTACACTTCTCACTCAATTTAGAATTAGTGCAGTTAAGAATGATTATGTCATCTTCATAAACAATGCTTTTACATCGTGGAAAATGTTAAACGTTATAACCCTTCAAATTAATAAACTACTCCGTGACTCTCTAAAAGATGAAATTAATCAGTTCGTGAATTTATCATCTAAATATAAAATGAATTAGATATGTCGCAACTCCTTAATCTTCCTTTGTGACTTTAAACTAAAAGAAAAATAAATTAGCATTTTCATTTAGAAAAGGGAGAAATCGTAAGGTAAGAATTTTAGACCATTGTTCGCGATAGTTATTTGATTGGAACTGTATTTACGAGCGACGAAAGCTTTGAAAGCTGTCTATTAGCTCCGCTTTCAGACATTATATCCACTCGTCCGTGCCGCCCAAGGATATTAAACAAAATCAAAAGGATTAAGTTCTCAGATCTTTTGGATTGATTTGGAGAGAGCAAAATAATTCTGTTATCAGAAGGTCCTAATGAGGCTAAGTCGGTAACTTGAAACCAGAAACTTACTGTTTAGTGGAAAAAGTAAAATTCGACTTCTGCTTGCGGCTCTTGTCGCAACATCAATAATAAAAGTCTTTAAGACCGGTTACTGACGGCTTTGTAAATATAATTGGACTTTCAAACACTTGGCTATGTTAGTCACTTGATTGGTGATTTATCTTAACTTCTGCCTTTGGTTAATTATGGCCTTACTCTTCTTGTTACACCTTTTATTATGTTATTCAACAAATTTAGTTTAAAATAGGATTAATCTATACCTGAATTTTGATTTGTATAATTAAAATACGAGATAAAAATAATTTCCTTACTACTAATTTACACAGTCATGGTTACACATATAAGCACACACAACCCAAAGTCCACACTACACATGCGCACACACTATTCATTCATGATGGCATGCTCACGAAAAGAAAACAGACTATTTTATTCATTGAATATTTAAATCTCGTTAGAGATCACATGAAAGCAAGTTTCTTCAACACTTTATGAGTTATGAACATTCTATGTACATTCATGTATGGCGATGTTACAAATCCAAACTACAGCATTCAGACAGAATACTGAAAAGAGTCCTGGAGACCCGAGAAAATTTATTGTTACTCAGACTCCAGTGAGAGAGTCTCAGCAAGCACTGGTGTGAAAAACTTGCAAGAACTAAAATAATAATAATAATAATAATGACAAACGAAGTTCCAAAGAGGTATATTTCAAGGAGATGGTCTCTGATCATTACTATTTATAATTGTGATAATGCCACTTGACCACGTACTCAGAAAATGCAGAACCGGATACAAACTTTGTAAATCGCAGAAAAAGATCAATAGCCGAATGTACATAGACGACATCAAACTGTTTGCAAAAAATGAAAAAGAACTGGAAACTCTAATACACGCAGTGAGAATATTCAGTCAGGACATAGGGGTGGAGTTTGGCCTAGAAAAATGTACTATGCTAGTAATGAAAAGCAACAAATGACACCAGACTGACGTAATAGTTCTATCAAATTAAGAAAAACTAGAATGCTCGGAGAAAAGGAAACTTACAAATACTTGGGCATATTGGGAGCAAACTAATGACCATGCATAAGGCATTACATCCCAGAGACGATGTTGACAGACGATGTGTTTCAAGAAAGGAGAGAGAAAGAGAACTTTCCAGCACTGAAGACAGCGTTGCGCATCGATACAGCTACGCGAAGACTAGACAGAAAAGCGTGGAGAAGGACTGATTACAGCCACCAGAAACAATTCTGACAACATGAAGACTAACCGAACTACAATAGCTAGATAACAAAATGGGAAGAAAACTAACTTTGTAGACACTTTAAACGACTAATAAGTTACATCTCACACGAGAAAACCTGGACGTGGCTAAGAAAAGGAAACCTGCGGAGGGAAACTCTTCTAATAGCATCTCAAAACAACACCATAAGAACCAATCATATCAAAGCGAAAATTGTTAAGATGCAAAAAATATCAAATGTATGTTATGTGGTGATAGAGACGAAACAATAAATCACATAATAAGCGAATGTAGCGAATTGGCACAGAAGGAGTATAAGACTAGAAACGACTGGATGACCACAGAATAAAATTGAAAGAAAATCAAAAAGAAGGATAAGTATCTCGATCTTGCTTGGGAATTAATAAAACTGTAGAACATGAAAAGGATAATTATACCAATTTGGAGTTGTGCGTTTGGTACATTCACCAAAAGATTATTAAAGGGACAAGAGCGCTTGGCAAAAAGAGGACGAGTTTAGACCATCCAACTTACTACATTATTGAGAACAGCCAGAATACTGTGAAGAGTTCTAGAGACTTGAGGAGACTTGCTGTCACTTAAATTCCAGTGGAAATCCATCAGTCAACGCTTATGTGAAAAACTCTTATAGTAATAATAATAATAATAATAATAATAATAATAATAATAATAATAATAATAATAATAATAATAATAATAGCACAATCTACTACTAAAAATAAACCATCTTTTATTTATTTGCAAAAATGATGACGACTTCTAAGGTCTAATCAGCATTTTAAAGAGATTTGATGATATAGGGATACAATTAGGCCTGGAAAAATCTGCAATTATCATATTTGAAATAGGCTCAAAAGTAAAGTCTAAAACATCACCCAATATATAAACACGGAAATTAAAGATTTAGAGCAGATTGAAACGTATAGATATTTAGGAATTAATAAAGCAAATGGTATCAATCATACAACAAATAAAGGAAAATAAGAAATAATTCTGTGGGAGAATAAGAGCTATATTAAACTCAGAAATTAAAGCTAAACATAAATATAGCAATTCACAGCCAGGCAATGCCAGTAATGATATGTAGTTTTCATATTAAAAAAAGGCGTATGCTTAAATAAAAGCATGGATTCAAAAGTTAGGAAACTAATAACCTGCTTCAGAATGCATGACCCAAAGCAGATAGAGAATGTCTCTATGTTAAGAGAAAAAAATCTCTTAACATAGAGACATTCTCTATCTGGTGGTAGAATTCTATAAGAATTGACCGATAAAACAACTACTATAGGATTAAAAAAATACTAACACTACAGATTAATTACATTATTGGTTCGTTTTATGGCATGTCAGTCCTTATTTGTTCATTATCTGCCGAAGTCAATTTATCTCTAATATAACATACAAAATAAACGCTTTGGGTGTTTGAAACAGACAAAGCGACCGGAGCTTAAATCCTGGTCAAGGCTGCTTTCATTTTCCATAGCACTAATATATGAGGGAAAGATTTGTATCTGATTATTCTCCATTCAGTGATGGCAAAATCATAGAGAAAATTAGGCTCTTTAATCTTTATATGAAAATCTGTCACTGAGAAGAAAACTCTGATTTCAAGCCAAACTCGGTTTTAAAAGTTAACATTGTGCTGCATCCTGTTCATGCAGAGGGATTGCATAAATACATATAAAGTGCAAAATCTGAATAACCATAACAGTAAACAATTCGTGTTTTAAAGTAAAATCAATGTTTTATGATCCATGGCATTAGTAAAATTAACATACGTTTTAAACAAGTAATCATTTAATACTTATTTGTAAAATGAATTTTTATAAAAGTATAAGTTAGTTCAAAATCATTTTAATCATTATCTAATTAACAGATCTATTAATTCATAGGTAAGACCTTAGCAGGTACTACCCACTCCAGTTCTGAGTGAACTTGGTAGTAATGTCAACAGATAGACGACTCCACACTCCTCAAAACAGCAGAAATTTTGCCTCATCACTGGATGCAGTTTATTGTAATACACAGGACAATCCATATGGTGTTTTTATCTCTTTGCAAACGATGCACTCAGAAAAGGCATTCGCGTTAAAGAACGGAAATATCCTCAGCCAGAATTTGAACTCAGCTCCTTGATTCTATTTTCTCAGATAATAACTATTAAGCCATATTTATATCGACCTTACGATATTTTGTGGTTGTTAATCAATGCAAAATACAGCCGCTTTTTATGTTATATACTCAGCGTATTCAGAAGACACTGTCTTCCTGTATAAGCTCTGTTGCTTGGTAAGAAACAAATGTAAATTGTGTTAAGTAATTGGATCTAGAAATCGAAATATTGTGTGGCAAATTTGATTATAAATATTTTATTGGTATAGTTATTTTGTAGTTAGACTTTAGCTACTCCGGACATTCTTCAGAAGCATTGATTGCTTGAGTGATTTAATTAGAAATGTCAAAAGAACTTAATTGTCGGGTATGATCATACAAAAAAAGAAAAACAAATTCTGCCAAAGACAAAATCTGCCTATTCATACCATATTTACCTATCATAGTGTGTGTCACAAGAAAAAAAAATATATAAGAGGAAAGGGTAATAAAACAAAGAGGAACATTCATTTATTGATTATTCCCAACGAGTATTCTAAGCCCTGTTGACAGGGCAGGGCTTAGAATACGCTCACTATATGCCCGGCAGAGGGTAAAACTACTCGAAAAGTGTGTCTTAGTTATGTCACAAAAGTACATATGAGGGTGAGGTTCAAGTTCTGGAGATCGAAGCAATGTGGGGTACGCTTTCATTTCAATTTCTCCTAGATCCACTCCGACTCAGAGTGGTGGAACTTGTTTTGTTCGTGAATATGTTTATCAAATCTGTCCATCCTTTTACAAAGCGTTTTTTGCATATCGTTTATTTTGATGCTAAAACCATATGATGCAATTGTTTGGAGACGATTTATCTTCGTGTGGCTTTATGGTTAGCCTGATATTGTTCAATGAAACTTTTTATTCTTTCCGATAGAGAAATTTGAATCTATGTTTAAATTGTGATCGTTTGACCGGATATGCTCTACTAGTGTGAGTTTGCTGTAATCAGTAGATTTGATTATATATATGTAAAGAGTAAAAAGAAGAGAGAAAGTTCGAATGCAGGTCTCTTTTCCGACCTTCCCTCCTCGATACCCCTCTATCTACAAGACTTGATTCACCTATATTTTACCAAAATAGACGTTATATTTGCCAAATTTATTTATGTGTGATGCAGGCAAAAGAAAGACACGGTAAACACAAAAAGGTTGATAGAAAAACATACATATTCAAGTATCAGAAACAAGATACAAGTTAACCTGGTTAAACAGTAGTTAGTTAATAGGAAGCTGAGAGTCCAGTGGGATAGCGACTATCCGTCCACTACGCAAGATGTATCACATGTGGCTGTGTCACGTGCGTCTGGTGAACGGTGATTTGTCTTCCGGCCGACCAACTAGATGAGTATGCCACAAAGACTTTTTAAGGTGATTCCCGGCGCATGGCTGTAGTCCACACGCTCCCGGAATTTTGAAAAATACTTCGGGCCCCGTCGGCATTCCCCTAAAGAGGGGCGCCTCAGGCCCCAGGCAATTAACCTAATCCCTCCGAAGAGGGTTAAAGCCTGGTTGGATGGCCCTCTGAGGCCAGAGGGATCATCCGTGCCGAGGCACACCTGACCGTAACCGCGTAGTTGACAACACGGCCGCCCGAAGTGCGACCCAACAACTGGAAAGGTGCACCAAACAAGTGAGTCTGGTCAACCCCTCTGACGCTCCGTTGAGGTGTATTTATGGAGGAAAGCGAGTCTATTAAGTAGGGCGTACAACAATTTAGTTCTACAAAAAAGATAGAATGCACAATTAATTTCTTTCTTGATAACTTGACCCAAATTCACTGATTTTTCTTTCAGATAAATATGTACCATTTCTGTGACATATTTTGCCAACTTAGAATCAGAAAGGACATGAAATAAAAAATGAATTAACTTAAATAATTCATAATTCGTCACATTAATGGTAATTTAATGAAACCCAGATAGACGATTAAAATAGATTGAAGCCTCAAAAATTAGGTTGGGAGAAATATAGAAAACGTAAAAAGTGATCGAGAGCAAAGCAACACAACAAAGCACATAGCAGGTAGCGAGAAGTTCTCAGCGATGACTCATTTATTTTAAATAATACCTTAACAAAATTTTATGGGCTATATAGAAATAATCTCAAATGCCTTGCACTCTTCTTTGACTGAAAATCATACAAATATTGTCTATGGTAAGATCTAAGATATGTATGCCGATAATTTCTGAGGTCATGATTTGTAATTATCTTACCACTAGTTTAGACTCGTATACTTACTTAGGATCATTGCTTAGTTAAAACTAACAATCAATTTTAGGGTTACTCAAACGTCTTACTTAATGCGGCCTTTGTTATCTAATCTAGCTTCCATTCACCCACCAAATATATCACCTGAATATTGAATTACAAAATATAATTAATTCACCCGTGTTTAATGCAGTTTATTGGAGAAAAGAATAAGAAAGCTATAAATGCAAACACTCTTTAATTCTTGAATTATTTCTTATAGAAAGGAGATATTTTGTGAGCACTGAAGCGATAGCAAATATTAGGTTTCAGATTTGTGAGTTGAAGACACAAACCCCACTTTTTCATTTTTCAATATTTTTATTTTCATTGATAAATGTCTTCTTTTTCTCCAAAAAACATTTTATAAACTTTCATTTGAAGAGATATTTCTGAATTGAGTATTTTTATGAAACAATTCGTTTAAAATTTGATCGTTTTTAAATGTTTTCTTTCGTGAAAATATGACTCTATGTATCGTTAAGGACGCCGAATGATCTGGATCTTTTCAGTCAAAGCCAGGGAAAATATTAATTTAAGTGACCGTATGTTTTAAACGGGTTTCATTTGAACTACACTTCATTAGTGGCCATCTAACCCAATCAGATATTCTGCTAGGAGTAAGATACCGGGCAACTAGCTCCAAATTCCAGTGACTTTTGTTTTCCTGTTATAAAGAGGTTTATGAACGGAAACTAATGAATTCTCCTTTATGTACTCCTATACTTTTATTCACGCTGCTTGAATTTTATTTTACTTCAAAACTCAAAAAAACACTTTGAGAATCTCGGTCACACATTTTTGACTGTCTTTCCGATCTATGGCAGGCGGAATTCGGTAATTTCCGTCTTTGTTTTTCTTGGTTTTGTTCTTGTAGTTTGCAATACCAGGCTAATCAATCTCATTTAAAAAGTGAAAATGTGACTTATACTTGGGGGAATAGTAAAACGAATGGACTGAACAATAGTAATCGATATATAAAGGTAAAAACACCAGCCGAACTACATGGCGCATTCAATAAGTTTCTAGACTTTTTTTGTACAGGCACTTAAAATTGTCGTTGACTCTTGAGAATTCAGTATATTATTGCTATACATCTTATGAGATGACTGAACAATTTTTATGATTTCAGGTTCAAATCAACAGCTACAGCAGCAATTGGAATACACCCTACTAAGGCCTGATTGTCACAGTTGGTGAATTTCAAAAATGCAATCTGGACGAGAGGACACTTTAGAAGAACGAAATGCAATAAAATTATGTTTTAAACTTGGAAAAAATGCCACAGAAACGTATGGAATGCTTCAGACTGCTTTTTGACCATCTTGCATGAATCGAGAATTAGCTTTTGAGTGGCATAAGAGATTCAAGGAAGGCAGGGAGTCTGTGAGGGATGATGAGCAGTATGGGAGGGGTAAGGAAGTCAATACACTAGACTTGATTGGCCAAAGGGTTAACTTTATGGTTACTATGTTGGGGTTTTAAGGGAGTTTAGGAAGAGATTCCTAAGGAAGAGGCCACCACTCTTCAAATTGGGTCGGTGGCATTTCAAGCTGGACAATGCACCAGTCAACAACTCCATCCTTGTCACAGAATATTTGACCACGATGGACATCAATACAGTTCTTCACCCTCCCTATAGTCCATACCTTGTTCCTTGCGACTTTTGGTTATTCCCTAAGCTCAGAGGCTGTCGTTATGAGACAATTGAGGAGATGAAAGAGGCTCTGACGAAGGTCATTGACACGCTCACACAAGAGGACTTTCATGGGGCCTTCCAGAAGTTGTTGGAACGGTACAATAACTGCATTGCAGCCGCTGGAGATTACTTCGAAGGGGACTAGAGTTTTATGTGGGTACTATCAATAAAAGTGTCCATACAAAAAAAGTCTGGAAACTTATTTAATGATCCTCGTACATAACAGAAATGAGAGTTGAAATATTCGTCATCGTCCTAAATCTTTGCTTTAGAAGTAATGTGAATTGCTTTTTTATGAAGGAGATTTTTTTTTAAATTTAAATTTTGTCCACTTTCCCTTTAAGAATTTGGAACTGTGTTTAATGCTTCATTCATTGAAAGTGAAGCGGATTATTCTCTTCCGCTCCATCTGAATTCATTATCGAAAACATTTAACATATTTCTTTCTGGTGACCATTAGATTCATATTCTTATGATCACAGCTGGACATCTAAATCCTAACAGTTTGACCACACGAAGCAAATCTCTTCCTTCCCTTATCCAAATGTAAATCTAATTCTTTTCCAATTTAGTCTAGATTTTCACATTTTTATACCACAATTAGACATTCTTTGACGGAGATTCCTTTTTTGAAAGAGGAAAGTTTTTCTTTTGAACTCTCGAGAAAACATCTTTTCTTTCTTTCTAAAAGAAAAAGTCCATCATATAGCAGAAACTTTCAGGGAGCCGGTGGCTTAAATATACAATAAACAGCTGTTGACTTCGATTCGGACATTTCGTGAAGTATCCACGCGAGATGTCTACATATTTTAAGGACGAGACATTCGCTGTGTGATCACTTATGTAGAAGGGAATTCAGAAAAGAAACGTAAAGAATTTCATTTTTCAAGATATTTTATTACATGATTTTTTAATAGCATGGTCTTTATTGAAATCATCTTTTACAGCTGAGTCAGCATGTCAGTCTTCCCAAACGAGAGAAGCTTTGATATGAATATTTCAGTGTTTGAGTGCCAATCTTATGACAGTGGAAATATTTCGAAAAATGTTGGATGAGTATAGAGTAGATTACGAACAAACTGCAGCTCGGAAGCCTCAATTTGATCGTTTGGATAACTAAAGAACGATCGAATTTGCTGATAAGATTCATGTCATGACTGACAACTATTTGAGGAAGTCAGTCAGGTATACAGCAGGAGATATGGGTGTGTTTGAGTTTCTTCTCAGGCAAGTTGTGCATAAAGATCATCGGTATTTCTCATGAAAGTTGAGAAAAAGCTAATTGTTATCACAATCTATTAAGGACAAGAGGAAAGACCGCGTTTAAACAAACTCAGGTATTCCCTCCAACTGAACATGCTTTTATTTTTCTCAGATGAGAAAAAGTTCTGCCACGATAACATAGTGAAATCGTAGAACGACCGTTGGCTTGTTCTGTTACCACAGGATCTACGGATATTGATGAAAAACTAACACGCTCATGATGTTGGAGTCTTTACTAGCAATAAAGACGTTTTACCTCAACTCATTTTCTCATATAACTTCAGACTCAAAACGGAGGCCTACATAAAGTGTCTAAAGGAAGTAGTATAGTGCTTATTCAGGTCAAGAAGGTAGCTGCTGAAAGACCCTACGTCTGGCAACAGAACTCTGGAAGAACTATTGCTGGCTGCGAGAAAATTCTGCGACTACATTCCCACTAGCATCTGACCGCCTATCTTCCCATGTTGCAACCTTCCTGGAGGCCATGGTTAAGGACAATGAGGATTTAATAAATAAATAAATATTAATCTTGTATTTCAAGATATTTCCATGTAATTTTGGTAATTATAGCTGATAAAGTGAGACGTCTGTGCTATTTTCATTTTTGCGAAATTTAGATGACAATTCACTGCGAGCACTATATATATATATATATATATAATGAACCTCCGTGACTTGTCTCATATCATCAAAGGGATATTTCCGTTTAAACTTCCTTAATCTTCTATCGAAAGACTTCACAAACCCCTTATGCTCTTACATCATTATTTATTTCGGGTCTCAGTAGCTTATTGGCTGAAGTGCTGGACTGCGTCCTCGAAGTTAGCGCGTTCGAACTCCAGTCGGGCTATAATGTTTTCTTACTGATAAATACCCTTGGAAAATGTATAAAACCCCTTATCCCCTGCTAGTTAAATAGTATCACTACTGTTCTTCAGTAAGAATGGCTTTGGTATTACATAATCCACTAATGTTGCTATACCATTAAAAACAAAGAAACAAGCTTTTTTTTAAAAAAAACATCGTGGTCTGGTTAAGCTAAAATATCCAGGTCTGTTTGAATTAGAAAGTTCTAAAATAGTTTATCCGTTTAATTTTAAAGGACAGTTTCCATTGTTTGTTAGCTATATTGAGTTCAATTATTTTACACAATTCACAATAAATTTTGGTCATCATTTTTCGTAGGTGCTTCATATCATTTTGTTTCTATAATGTTTAAGGCTTATCTCTTTTAATGTTTAAAGTCTTGTCTCTTTTTTTTTTACGATTGCATAGAAGAAATCTGATTGCAAAGTTTTATTGATTTTCGTTTGACATAAAGTAGAAGTAATTTTTGAAAGTAGAAATAAAAGAAATGTACGAGAAGAAAAAAAATTAAAATTTGAAAGGAAAATGAGTCATATTGAAGAAAGAAAGAAAGAAAGAACGAAAGAAAGAAAGA
This sequence comes from Sepioteuthis lessoniana, assembly GCA_963585895.1. Lineage (NCBI taxonomy): Eukaryota > Metazoa > Mollusca > Cephalopoda > Myopsida > Loliginidae > Sepioteuthis > Sepioteuthis lessoniana. Next base: position 52,314,460 of record OY757921.1, read on the forward strand.
AAGAATTATGAAAAATTTCCAAGAAAGAATGAAGTATAAAGATGATTAGGTAAAAAGTGAAAATCCAAAAACAAAAATATATAAATAAAAATTAAACATGTGAAAAGAAACACGAAGAACAATTTTAAATTAAAATATACCAACAAAGAAAAAACTGAAGAAGAAAAGAGAGAAATAAAAGAATATAAATAAAAATTAAAAATTCAGACGAAAATATTTCTAAACGAAGATATAATAATAAATAATGAATAAATAGATACAAATATTATTGTGCAAATAAATGAACATTCAGAGAACAAAAGACAATTAGAGAAGAGGGTTAAGAAAAAATATGAAAAAGAAGAAAATAGAATAAAAATGTTCATATAAAGAAATACAAAAATTATTGTTATGATGAGAATAGCTATTAGCATTAGTTAAACACCGGTTGATACTTTAAGTATATTATTTGCATGCAATCGTACACCTTCCTGAACCTGGGAGGTTATATTCCATTGGTTGCTCTTGTTTTTCTCCTGATTATTCACGGGAGGCTCTTTTGTTTTTCTCCGACAGCCTCTTCTAGCCTCTTTTTTCCATACTCTGCTCTGTTTCACTGTCGAAATTATAGGTCTCCAGCTCTATATCTCGTAACTCTACCTTCATTTCTACGTCTCCAGGTTCGATTCTGGGTGTAAACTGATCCACATGGGTCTGTACATACTGTCCATTTTTCTATATAACTGTTATTTTGCTTTTTCAGGATTGGATTTCTTATCTCTTTTATTCCAAATATTTTCTTTGTTTGAAAATGTGATGCTTATAGGGGGCTTTGATTTTTCTCCCCATTAACGCAGAAGGACGTTATTTTTCTCCGGCATGTATAATCATTCCGTAACCTAGAAGCAATCTTGGTTGGTAAGTTTGTATTCTTTCCCTAAGAAGGAAAAATTTTTAACCTGATTTTTACACCATTTTTTTTCTGAGGTACTATTAAAATATCGGGTGGTACGTTGATATATTTTATGTAATGTACCCCATACATTTTAGCCATGAACATTGATTCTCATCGTAAGATTCTCGTACATTGTTTTGGGTAATCGTTTTCTTGGGAATAGTGTTCTCAGTACCTGCATTACGGTTGTGGCTTTTCTCTCAGTTACTTTGATTACTTGAATCCCTCTCGAAAATGAGTCTACTAGTATTAAGAATAAGCCTATATCTTTGACGTGTGCAGGATCCATGAGGACCCTTATTCAAGGTTTCTTTTCTTTGTGCTATAAGAGGACTTTCTTTTTTTTTTTTTTTTTTTTGTTCTTTTTTACTTCAGCACATTTTGAGCATCTTGATATAATCTTCAACTTCTTTCGAATATCTCGACCACCAAGCTTACAACTTTAATTTTCTTTGTGTTACTGTTACGCTACAATGTATATCATCATGCACATTCATTAATATATCCCTTCTTAGGGTTTGAGGGGATACTATTATGCCCCTTTTACATATTATGTTCTTCTCTATGATTAGTTTGTGCATCATTTCTTTAAAGGGTCTGTTTGCCATGGAGCAATTGCTTCATATATTTCTCATCATTCTCTCTAGTATCTTGCTACATATTGAGTCTTAAATTCTTGGTCGATTTATGAGCAAAGCCTCCGTTGTCACCCAGTGTAGTATGATGTCGTCCGTAGTTTTGTGAATTGTTACCTCTCCATTAACAAACTCTAGTTTGGATCAGTCTATGGTATTTTGTTCTTTTTTGCGTAAATTATGTCAAAAAAGAATTGCATAAGTTTGATTTCAATTTTAAGATTCTCAATTCTGCTCTAAGTGTTATATAGACATATGCAGATTCATATCTACATATACATGCAGCATCACAACGACATAATAGATAACCAGACAAGCGAAGACTTCTTTAAAAACTATATATACCTCTCACTTTATTGTAAGGGTTTGAAAAGGGTTACTCAAGGTTTTATGGTGAGAGGGAGCTGGATACCGAACAGAACTGCAATATATTGACCCCCACTCTTATGGCCGTCAGCATTGTATCTTTCTCATTCTCCAGGGCTGCTCAACGGGAGGCATAGAGGCCCAGCTCTCTTTTGGATGATGGCTTTCTTTACTGCATCTTATCAACAACTTCTCTGGACCCCAACTCAATCGGGGGCCCCGAGCCCCTTCGGCCTGGTGTGGCTTTCCCTACCACATCTCGTCTCTACTCCAACTGTCTGACTTTTTGTCTTGACTGAGTTATATAATAGTTCAACGCCCACTCAATCGCCTACTCAGTCTATGGAATGGCATGTTTGACCGTCATTAAGCGGAAATAACTGTCATGCAGTTCAGAGGTCACTCTCTTCCGGTGTATCAGTCTATGGGTGTACCATGGGAAGTTTTTTTACCTTGTCCCATTTCATCAACCAAATCTCGCCTACGCGATTTCTTTCGATTACTGGCCATTGGGATGTGTCACTTCCTTCCGGTGCATCACTTTGGAATGGCATTATTTGCCCGGGTCGAAGGTCAAAATACCACATAAGATTAGTTATGAACTTTACCGTTTTTTAATTCAACAAAAGTGAAAATTTCCATACTAATAAGAAATTTCACGAACCTTTCCGTGCTTCACACTTCATACTGTTGATAGTGCTTCTTTAAAAATATTCGAGAAGTATGTTTCTGCTGTCGTTAATTTTATTGATAAATATATCATTGGATGAGCTATGATTGCCACAACGGCATGTTCAGATGTATTACTTAGCGTTACTTCTTTCGTTGGATCAAAAATTTTATCACTTTTTTTTAATGCTTTTGCAGTGATTCAAGAGTAACAGTTTGACTTTGTGTCCAGTTAAATTCGACGTTCTTTCTGTGTTACATTGCGAATGGTTCTATCATGTTACTTTATCTGGCTTGATGTCACAATAAATTTTTTTAGTCCCCAAAAGGATTCCAATTCCTTTTTGTTTTTTTTGTGTGAACATTTATACTATTTTCTTGGTTAGTCTCTCATCAGGTGATATTTCATACTTTGATATTTGGTTTACTAAATATGATGTCTTTATGCTGTTTAGTTCGCATTAGTCCATGTTTACATTCATGCCCCCTTTGTTTAACGTCTTCAAAATTTGTTTCCTTTTAGTTTCAATTCTTTTTTAGTGAACGCTCCTATCCATATATTATATATTATAAATTCAATCTGGTTGTATGCTGACATGAAATATGTTCAGGAAAAATATTAATTCTTTTAATTATTAGCTTGTAATTACAATATTTGGCAACGCTAATGAGTATAAGCACATTTAGTGACTTACCCCTCTCTTGTAATCTTCACATATTCTAAACTTCTCATCAGCCCTGTTGCAACCACCCAGATGACTTTGTTCTGTTATTTTTGCAGTATAATTTTTTTATATTTGGCTTCTGCCATTGATAACTTATTACATTCCACATAGCTTGGGTGATGGTTTTCCTTTAAACGAATGCTCAATCTGTAACCTTATAACAACATTTCATTATTTTCTTCTGCTTTTATAGAATTAAAGTGTTCGGTGATATACACTTTCAACACGTCGATTCTAAATAGACCATGATCTTGTATGATACTACCTTGATGGGAATCATTTTGAAGCGCTTTTTTGTTCCTAATTTCCCTTCAAAAGTGTTCATTACTTTAATTACAGTTCCATCGAATTGCTTGAACTGGAGATTGCTCTTTCTCAATTTCGGTTTACCTATTTTCTCTCTGGAGTTTCCGAGTATAAAAGTGACATCACTCCCCGTATAAACTCGCATGTGAAAAATATAACATTCAACTTTTTTTCTCTACTCTTGATGGGTGTATTTATTTCATATATTTCAGCATTTTCTGTTAGAGGACCAGTGCCTTCTACCTATTCTCTGCTTCTTTTGTAATTGCTTGCCACCTGAAAACGATCTATTTTTTGCAGCTTGTACATATTTTTCCACGGGTTAGGCATTTATTCATATTAACTCATATTTCTTGACACAGTATTTGCATTTGATCATGAATTTAGTTGTATTGTAGGTCTCTTATAGTATTTTTTGTTTAACCCTTTAATCCATTATAGCTGTAGTAAAAATTCTATGCTCGGTTCTAAATTCCTGTTACTTACCTATAATTTTTAAAGTATTTCGTTTTGTGCAATATTTCCTGTGTGCTTTCTCTTAATCTGAGTATTAATTCATCCTCACTCGTCATGTCTTTTGTTCCAAATTTTTAAAATTCTGAATATTTAAATTCGTTTTTTAATCTGTTTTAAGAATATTATAGGATCGTTTAGGTCTTCATAAAATTGGATCTCTCGGTGACAAATTTAGTAATTTGATAATCTTTTAAGGAAAATGCAGTAATTTTTAAAAATCAAAATTTAATTAATTCAATTTTAATTTACCTAGAAAGATAGCAAATTGTTTCTGCGCAGAAAAATATGAGTTAACTCTTAAAAGTTATCAGGAAGATAAAAGATTAATTCTGATATTGATAAAATGAATATCGCCTGCAAATTCGGACGATACAAGGTGAAAAAAAATGAATCTTATAATCCAGTAATCCAACCCAAAAATGTTATTTGAAACAAAAAATATTAAAAGATAATTGCTTAAAAGTTATCAAGCGATATATTAAAGATAAACAATAAACATTTTTACAATATCGAAAAAAAGCGACATTTCAATGTTAATGCAATTTTAAAAAGATAAAGACAATTTTATTTGAATTTTACACCTTTTGTTTACGTTTACTAATATGCAATCAGTTAGTAAAAACTGGAAAATATAGTTTTCAATAATTTCTATCAACCAATATTCTAAATGTAACGGGAATTAAACAACTGTCTTGTTGATTACGACAGTAAAAAGAGAATTAGACTCAAACATTAATCTTTAAAAAGAATGTGTAAGACATTTCTATTTTAAATGAAACTTGGTTACAACGAATATCAGAAACACAAGAAAAATAAATAATCAGTATAAAAATACGTCAGTTACTTACGTATTAAAAAGTAATCAATCAACTCTAGAGTGTCACTTTTTTTTTTTTTTTTTTTTTTTTTTTTTTTTAATGAACCTGCTTGTTCAAATTACGATAATGTCCAAATTACATTAAAATATTTTTCTCAATACATAAATAATTATGTATAAAAGTTTTGATAAATGTTATGATCATAACTTTATAAATGTTTAAATCTCGATTTTTCGATTCATGAAAAACCGGAGAAAGATCAATACGTTTTCACTGTACGAATTCAATTTTCTTTCTGATTTTTTTTTTTTTTTTTTTTTGTTAGTCAAAATATTCTTTCGAATTCAAATTCCCCTTCAATTTATCAAGCAGACGATAATTTGAAATGCCTCTGCATTTTTTTTTTTTTATATTTAAAACGCTGGAGATTGGAATTTTCAAACCGAACACACAGACACAATATTTTATCCCTTTTACAACAGCGACTCAAGCATTCAATTCCCTTTACAAAACAAATAAAATAAAACGCTTGTAACAAAAATAAACAAATAAAACAAATAATTGTCCGGGAATAAATTACAAAATCATTAGATATATTTTTTATATAACTAAACTTTTTTAGTCTAATGATTTTCTTTCTTATTCTAACAATCTCTTCATAAGTTCATACTTATAATTATTTTGGGTAAGGCATCGTGGATATTTTCTTCCTATTGTGACGGCAAATTGAAAAAGAAAGATCCTCGGATGAGCAACCATTTAAAAGCGTATGGGAAGTGGTGCATTTAAATATTGTTATCACCAAACGGGGAGTTTATTTTTCGCACGGGTGAAGACAAGGCGTTATGGTACTTGATCCCTCGTAGAATAAGTCCTTGTTCAGACTCCTTTCTCGGGCATATAAGAACTGGCATATTATGTGGGGGTTAATTTGAGGCCAGACTGACCGCCACTGGCAAGGGGTTTCCAAATTCCACACTACACACACACACCAAGGCTCTTCCTACCTCCAGAACAATGGAAGATATGGACCTCTAGGTTTAGATGTAATAATATTAATTATAGTAGTCGATAAATAATATTTTTAAAGGAAAATATAGGAAACTTAGGCGAGAATAACACAAGGCGAAAGAAGCTGAAAAAGAAACATGAAATAACAACTTGACATTAGACGACACAATGAACAAACTTCAACACGTGGGGACATTAAAATATAACAATCTTTTTAATATACACGCGGACACACATATTTAACGTGTCGGCTATATTATATAATACATGACTATAAATGTCTTTCTTCCTTTTTTTCTTTTCTTTAGTCTTCCTTACATTGAGAGAGAGAGAGAGAGAGAGAGAGAGAGAGAGAGAGAAAGAGAGACAGTATCTAATTGGGTGTAGGGAGAAACAGTCTTAATGTTTACTTATCTTTTAGGCAGGTTCCTTCGGAGACTATTTTCTTGTTTTACGGGCTGGCGGATTTATATATATTTGCTCTGGCTTGAAGGCATAAGGTTCTACTTGTCCAAGATTCTTTCCGCTTTCTTCACCCGGAGTTTGGCATGGGACTCTGTTCACCACGACCTCTGTTCCAAAACTGATTATTCCCTATTTCTGCTTACGGAAAGAAGGTGCCACTTCCGTTTTAGGGTTCTGGCCAATCGTTTCGCTTCTATCTTCCTCCTTTCCCTGTCAGGTGATTCGTTAGGACTACTATATGTCTCTGTACACCATTCTTTACCCATCCGGTCACAGAGTACAAACATCTCTTGGTTTCCAATCTGACCTGGATTTGTTACTCGAGGAATTGACCAATATTCCTCTTTCAACGGTCAGTCCTTGGCATGTTAATTCAAACACGGTGGAATATTAGTAATTCCTTATTTCTCTTCTCTCAGTGGGAGAACACGTGACACTATCTTCACCACCTATTGTAGGCAAAAATAGGTCTATAATTTCATTCTCTCCTCTGTCGGGGTTTTAGTCTTTTAATTTCTTAACCCTTGCCAATGTTGCACACATTATGATCTATGTTTCTATATACTCCACTTTGTCCAGCATGGTTAAGATTTTTATCGGCGATGCCATTGTTATGAAGTGTATATCTTACATACTAGATTTTGAGTTGGTATTAGTATTAGCCAGACACCGGTTGCTTTTTGGTTACTGCTCTATTGGGTGCATCTAATTCAATTACGATTCAATGGTTATTAAGTAAAAAGCTAAAATTCATATAAAATATTGTCACAAGTAATGTAAGAAAACAATACAAACGAATAAAAATATTCAAAGAAAGAGAAAAAACCTGAAGAAAGTGAATTAAAACTATGACTACTGGTTGACACGTCGTACTTAAATGCAGCGGTGATTTTTCTTTGAGTTTTATTTATCTTAACTCAGTATAATATCTTTATTTCGTTTTTTGTACATCCGGTTTTTCATTCACAATCAGAACAGAGATTTAAAAAAAAAATTCCGCTGAATTATTTTCGAAGTTTCCAATTAACTATTTTACCCGTCAGTGCCTTTGTGCACATACTTAGGAATTCAAGAAACATAATGATTTACATGAATATAAACCAGATTAATGCTAACGGCTCCAGCATAAGACATCGTATCACTTCACAGTACAAGAAATGTAAGTTGAGAATCAAGAAAAAAGAAAAGAGACAAGTGAAAATTTTTTTAAAAATTGATTGAATTCAAGCAATAAAGAACGATATTTTGAGACAAAGAAAGCAGTCCTAGTCATAGAATAACAAGGATGGGAATTCTTGAATAATTAATTCAGAATTAAGTTGAATGAAAGTATTCAGTCTTCTTTTCTTAGCTTGCATCTCACAGACGCAGAAGACCTTAGCTTACGCAAAATCATTCTATAACAAGCTCAATTGCACGCATAAGAATTTAGATTTATGAACAGACTTGTATTCTGCTGTTGCCCAGAAGGACATAAGTAAACAATTTATTTTACCGATGGGATGGATGAACTTCCTGTTTCGCGAAATTAGATGAAAAATCTTTGTAACCAGAAAGTGAGATCATCGTTATTTCGATTTTTAACTCCCTTTTCTCCTTTGCCAATGTATTTAGTCTGATGACTTTTATGTAGCAAGCTTAGCTAGAAGTGACAGTGATAATAAGTAACCAGTCTCGTCACGTGATATAGACCGCGTAATTCAGCCTATCAGCTAAGAAAGAATTGCACACTCTTGATAGGTACTAAGCTTTCCTTAGTTCAAAACAAGTTCTCCTGGGAGAGATCGATTGTACAGAGTTAACTTTCCTAATGAGAAAGGTCGGTTAAGATATTGATTGACTGATTTTTAACGGGATTTCAATCCGTCTATGGTTATTTATGAAGAAAGGTTAGCTACCGGTGTACATTTTTATTAACATTTTTGTGTAGTTGTTTCTTAAGATTCTTGTGCATAGTTATATGATTTCAAATATACTTATCGAATACAAATAATTTGCTCACAGTTGTATGATTTCAATTTCTTCTGTTTAATAGTTATGATGAAATGGTTTCAAGGAATTATTTTTACTTAATTATTGCCATTTGTTTGCACACAATTACGCAATTTCAAATAACAAATAAAATAATTTTTAGAAATCAATTTCAGTTTTAATTAACTTTTCTTAAAACCAATTATTTACAATCAAATACAAATTATTTTGAAAGATATCTATGCTACCCAAAGATGTTATCATAACAGGTACTACCTCTCCATATGAGAGTGGACCTAAATAACGGAAATAAACGAGTAATATACATTACCAATATCTTCAGAACTATAGCCTCACCATCAGATGACCTTGAGTATCCGACTCAAGACAGCGCTTATCTTGGGTGGAGGCAGGTTGTACCCTTCTGCAAGTGATACAAGCAGCGTATTCTTAGCTCCTCAGATGACCTATAAGCCTGTTTGAAAAATCAACTTTTGAAATATTTTTTAAATTCTGACAATTTTCTCAGAAATACACATCTATCTAATCCTATCTTCTGATTTTATTCAAAATGTATTTTATCCATATTTGGACTGTGGCGATTTCTAAAATCAATTCTTTTACGCGCACGCGCGCGTGTGTGTGTTAAGCGAAAAACCATAATAACACGTGACAAATTCATCACTCCTTATATCCGGTTGATTTGCCGCTTTTTAATGTAATTCCCTATGGTGGTGGTGTGATCAACATGAAACTTTAAGTGTCGGACTTTAAGTATTCATCATTTTGATATTCAATGGTTAGGTTTGCTCTATCATTGTAACAACGAACATTTTTAGCAGTTTTCTTATTTGCATTTTATTATATATATATATATATATATATATATATATATATATATATATATATATATATATACGTGTGTTTGTGTCATGGTCACGTAACAAACGTTTTTAACCGTAGAATTTTTAAGCAGGAAAATTAATGTCTTCTTTAGTAATTACATTCATTTTTGCTACCTAAGAATCAAGATTCGGGAAAAAGAAGAAGTTGGAAAATTCTGTTAGATTTAACGTAATATCAATTGCACACTGCCTTAGTATTAAGTGTCGAGTGCAGTTTTTGCTTTTACCATACAATTATATCATTTTAAAGCCTATATCCACACACAGACAAATGAAAACTAATAATCGTTTACAAAGCGCTAAAATGCTACCCAAAAGAGCAGTATAAAAACAATAATGAATTAGGATCTCACTTTCTAATTTTTTTCTGGTTATTAATAGTTACATATGATTTTTATAAAATCTAGTTTTCTATACTCTAGACCATACATGAATTTATCATTAATGAGGTGATATCATAAATTCTCTTAGTTACACACACACACGCACAGACAAACAGAGACACACACATACGCACAGACAAACAGAGACACAAACAGAGACACACACACACACACACACACACACACACACACACACACATATATATATATATATATATATATATATATATATATATATATATATATATATATATATATATATGCTGCATCACGAGTTCCGTAAGCTGACTTAAAATTATCTGCAGTATTGTTCCGTATTTTAGTCAACAACACTGGTAAAACATTCAAAAAAATAAATACTTGCCATATCAATCAATTGTTTTATATCATGCACTTTCTTATATATATATATATATATATATATATATATATATATATATATATATATATATATATATATATATATATATATATAGCCCATCATAAACTTTAAACTCAAAAATGTCTTACCAATCAATTATTCTAATCATTTTGATTAATCATACTCGCATTTGACCAAACCATATTAGGGAGTAGCAGAGTCTGGAAGAAAGTCGGTCAAGACAAATCTGAGATTAGGTGATAGCGATTAATTCACATCAGGAAAAAGAAACATTCAGACACTGGCTTAAAGAAAACTACCAAGAACTTCATTATAGATGTTGCAACTTTCCACGGGAAGACTTTATATGGTATTCTCGAGTCGATGAAGTAAACCTCTATTGTTTGACGAATCGTTGCCCATCTCAATGAGAGAGAGAATCGCTTCCACTGGCCACGAAATTTAAGTTGTCCCTTATTGCTATGCCAGTAATTCAAAAAATCACATGTATTACCATTTCTTGGATCTACTGTGAGTGTTTCTGTCAGTGATCATTTGTTGCCGATTTAAAAGACGGACAACAAGTTCACTGGTAGTGAAAGCAGGCCATTTTTAAGCAATAAGTTATTTACATAGTTACTGGAAATTGTTTTAAAACAACAGTAGATTGAACAATTCAGACCAAATAACTTAATTGCTTAAGTATCCACAGTTTCACAGAAACAAATCGTTGTTTTTGTTTTTTTTTACTGGAAACTCATTGAATTTTTAAAATTACTCTTTATACTCCGATCAGGCACGCTTCGAAGTAAGGGTCTATCAGACACATTCATTCTTTTTGGGGGGGGTTGTTTGTTCTGTTTTCCTTTCTTTTTCCGTGCATAATATTACTATATACATAGTAATTGTGTGAGTTTAGGTTTTCATTCTTTATGTATACAAATATATATGTGTGTATAAATGTAAGTTTAAAAAATCTATCCACTGATACAAATGCGAAAATACAGATACAAACACAGAAATTAACTAACAGAATGTATATATGTCTACATGCCAGTGTTTATGTCTTTATTTTTGTAGAGATTGTATTGAGATGCAAAAATATTTTTCTCTAATACTTTTCAATATTAACAGTTAATAAGCAACAGAAATTTTGAATCTTCAAGTCTAATTTCCTATAATTAATTGGGAGGAGAACTCAATGAATAAAATAGCCCGAGGTAAATCATAATTTCTGGAAATTTATAGAAAAAACGCTACTTAAATCCCTGCAATGCAAATATATTTTGTAAAGAGAAAATATGAGGAAGAATATCCCTCGGAGATAAGTCCCTGTCTTGTATACATAAGAGTAAAATAGTGTTATATCTATGTGTGTTGGCTCCTTACCTTTAAAACGTCAAGCATAGCACGTCTGAAAAGCCTTATAATTGCAGGTTTTCACAAGTTACCTAATTAGCCACGAATTCAGTTTTTGATACTCTAAAATCTTGATTTTTTGTGAGATTGAATGAGGCACAAGTCACAATTATCAACAATGAAGAAAAGTACTTATCCCAGAGAACAATTTATCGGTTCGATACAATATTCTTTGGGTCTATTAGACAAAGCTTTGCAGATAAGGAAAATTCAAAAATTGTACATATATATATATATATATATATATATATATATATATATATATATGTGTGTGTGTGTGTGTGTGTGTGTGTGTGTGTGTGTGTGTGTGTGTGTGTGTTCGAGCTGGCTGTACTGCTTTTGATCGGCCATATGTAGGGGTCCATAGGAGTGCATCACTTATGAGCTCGTCCCAGCTTCTCCAGCAGTGTCCTGCATGTCTAGTTCGTCTAACTTGGATAGTTTTCGTGATGGGAGTTTGGTGGCCGCATAGTTGGTGCTTTGTGGAGTGTTGCCTCCAGGACTTGTTCGATATTGCTCGCAGCATTCTTGTGTAATTGCCGTCAAGTTTTTTCTCCAGCCTTTTGGTAGCGTCCAAGTAGTGCATCCATATAGCAGTATCGATACGACCGCTGCTTGGAAGAAACTGCGTTTCATTTTATCGGTCAGATTTGACTTCAATATGATCGATAGCTTATCAATAGCTGTCCATGCCTTCGTTAGCCGCGTGTCGATGTCTTTTTCGGTTGATGAGACTCTGCTTCCTAGGTTGGTGAACCTGTCTACCAGTTTCAGAGAGCTTCCGTCTCGTGTGGAAATGTCGCCTCTTTGATTAAAGCACATTTATTCAGTTTTGTGTGCATTGACATGGAGGCCAATGCCTGCGGTGGCTTGTTCCAACGATGCAATAGTGTTTCGCCTTGGTTAGGTGTACTTGCCAGAATCGGCATGACATCGGCGTCGTCGGCGTCGGTAATTGTTTTTGCGGGGTACCTTCTGCTTCTTTTTTTTGAACGTACTTTCACTTTAGTGTTTCTATAGAGAATCGTTCATTGCTGCGACGGTCTCTTTTGGTATGCCATATGCTTGTAGGATTTGTTCAATCTTTCCTCTATGAGCTTGGTATATATATATATATATATATAGAGAGAGAGAGAGAGAGCATTTTGCAAGTGTCATCGACACTTTAAACTATTGTAATTTTTTACTAATATATGCAGATGTTGCGCATTACGTTTTTACAAAT
>OY757921.1:52957589-53042589 GCA_963585895.1 Sepioteuthis lessoniana
AGTCTCACAATTTCTATTTACTTTTCCTTTGATTATATATATATATATATATATATATATATATATATATATATATATATATATATATATATAATTTTTATACATATAACCGACTTATTCACCTTAACTAAGATTTTACTGTTTCCTTCAATATTCTTTAGGACATTCCTTATTTATTGTTGTATGCTATTGCAAGCATTTCTGTAACTTATATACCAAACAAGTCCTATTAAATCAGACGCAAAAGTATCTAATTCTTTAATATGAATTACTCGAAATATTTTGACACAGAAATAGTTCATCCTATTGATCCGGTCTTGACAAACCTACGTAGTTTTTCTGATTCTGTTAGCATTTATATATATATATATATATATATATATATATATATATAGGTATGTCTGTGTCTGTGTACTGTGGAATATATATTTTAAGACCGTGTATGGTTGTTGCATTACAATGCTCTACTACGAAACTGCGCAGAACCCAAAATTGAGAAGATACTTTGGAAGAACCAAAATGGCTTTAGGATAAATTGATCCACGACATCACAAACTTTGACGATCTGTCGAATTCTAGGTGTACGTGCAACAAACCTTGACTCAACAATATTATTTATTGACTTCTCCAAGGCTTTTGACATCATACATAGTGGGAAGGTGGTGCAAATACTACGGCCTACCCAAAGGAACCGTTGCAGTCATAATGATGCTATATAAAAATACGAAAGTCTGCTCTCCTGATGGAGACACTGACTACTTTAACATTGTAACAGATGTTCTGAAAGAAGACACATTAGCCCCATACCTGTTTATTATCTACCTAGAATACTTTCTTTGAACGTCTATTGATATAATGAAAGATAACGGTTTCAAGCTGATAAGGAAAGAAGCAGAAGATACCCAGTGCAAACAATTACGGACGCTGGTTACGCCGATGATATAGCACTCCTGGCTAATACACACTGCTACATTATTTGGAACGAGCAGTTGGTGGCATAGTCCTACGTGTCAACGCAGACAAGACGGAATACAAGTGCTTTAATCAAAGAGGTGACATCTCCACACTAAATGGCAGCTTTTGAAACTAGTTGACAAGTTCACCTATCAAGGAAGCAATGTCTCATCAAGCGGGACAGACATCAACATGCGACTAGCAAAGGCATGAGCAGCTATCGGTTGGCTATCGGTAATATGGAAGCACATCTGACCGATAAAATAAGAATAAAACATACTAACTTCATCTTATAAAATCCATGTGCTATGTTTATTCTTCTAAACTCCACACCGAATATTTTTCAATTCTATTTGGCCAGATTCCATAGCCCTAATTTTCTGTTAAATGTGGGTCCACAAGAAACTTCGTGGGTCTCCGTAATATTAAATAACCAGCAGAAACCAGGGAGAGAAGACAACCTAAAGGTAACAACTAGGTGTCACATCACTCTGGGCACTTCCCTTGTGCCAGACTGCACAGGGTTGACTGGTAGAGAAAATCCTGTGATATATGAGACTCGTGAAAGAGAATATTAAGATGATTCGATGCCTTGAGGCGGCTCTGTACCAGTCACGTGAAAGAACAGAACGATGAAGGCAGATAGGGTTTCAGCGGAGATTCGTTCCTCAGTCCCTGTGCGTATGCAAACTCAACCGTCTTCAACTCTCTTATTTGTTCTACCCATACGTACCTTTTGGATAATAAAAGGAAAAGAAAGGGCGGAGATTATGTTTTTATACATCAGCGTTGTTGACTTTCTCTGCTATAAAACATCTTATGTTGGCTGTATTGGTAATATGGATTTTCTTCGGCACGTGTAAATAATATTTCAAAAATGTGTATATTGTCAGCATATATATATATATATATATATATATATATATATATATGTTCATCTAAATCGTCACGCTTTAATTTCGAGAAAAAGATAGCCATATCATTTCGTGGGACTATAACTTAATCTTTTAGTTGTTTATCTCAAAGTTAAGAAAAATAATTACTTACTTCTATCTTGAAAGTCTGAAAATAAGAAAAGCATATTATGGCACATTTTAACATAATAGGGTAAAAATTAATCCTCTTTTCAAATAATTACAGAAATTCTTTTAAAAGGGACATAAAGACAATATTACTAAGAATTTTTTTCAATTATTAGTTAAGTTGGTGACCTTCGTCGAGGGTAACTCGAAGGCTTTCTTTTCAATAGTTATAACACCGAGATGTAGGGAATAGCACAACTCCTTTCCTTGGATTGCTTTATTTTACCCTTGATCCTTAATTTGTAGCGCTGAGTGTTAATGAAGGTGGCATCCAGTACCATTTTTTGAGTCTTTGGTATGACCTGACCTAGGATTGAACCCCTGTCTCCCAGACCATTGGCGAAACTCAGATCAAATGGAATGAGTTGAGTGTTCGGCAAAGTTCCGGAAGACAGGTGTTCAATCTCAAGTCGAGTCAGACCAAATACTCAAAAAATGGTACTTGATGCCGCCTTGCTTAACACTCAGCACTATAAGATAAGGATCAAGGGTAAAGTGGAGCAATCCGGTGAATACAGTAGCACCATCTCCTTACACCTCGGTGTAGTCGGCAATTTTCAATTATACTTTGATTTAATTAGACATTATTCATACTTTTACGGTTAGCATAAATATTGTGTTTAATAAAAGTTGTTTCTTATTCCATCTTTGTAATTTAAAAAATAAGTATATTTTTCTTTATCAAAGTGCTGGTCTCTTCCGTCGGAAGAGGCCAGCACTCTGCAAATCAGCTCAGTGGCATTTCCACCAAAACAATGCACCAGGCAACAACTCCATCCTTGTCATAGACTATTTGACCAAGATGTGCATCAAGACAGCTCCATACCTTGCTCCCAGTGACTTTTTGTTATTCCATAAGCTCAGAGGCTGTTGTTATGAGACAATTTAGGAGATGGATGGATGGTCTTACTTCTTCCTCTGATTTCTAAATGTTTCAGTCTTTTTTTGCAAGTCTTTGAGGGACGTTGCCAGCGCACCCACAACAACTGATTTCACCATTACCTTCATGTTCCACAGATTTTTTTGTTCTCTGACTAGGTCATCTCTTTTTCTATATAACCTACATTTGCAATTCTATCTTATTATTGATATTATTTTTCCATAGCGTTTTTATTTCTTTAACAAAGTTTAGGTACTTATCTCTCTTTTCGCTTTCTTTTAATTTTATTCTGTGTCCCGCCAGGACGGGTAAGTTCTCTTTTTCGAAAGTCTTTTTCTTTGTTAACCAGGTCGGGTCGTCTGACTGAGATTGGGTGATCTGTTTGTATATCCAAATCGCAGAGAAATTGGCATGTCTCATTCTTCAGGACCGATTCTACGTTGTGCATATACCACCTATTCGTATGGTCAAATTCGATTTTTTTTCTCAACTCCCAGTGGATAACCTTTCCCAACCTTTCATGTGTCGTCTTTACTTTTTCTGCGCAAATTTTCTGCATTCGCGTATTATATTATTGATCGTTTCATCTCTATCACCTCATAACCTACATCTATTATTTTGTGGTGTCTTATCTGTTTCTGCTTTCACATAGGTGATCCATATGGCGTTTTTGTGCTGCTATTTGAAGAAAATCATTTTTTCTCTTAAAGTTTTCTTTTCTTAACCAAGTTCAAATCTTCTTGTGTGTGACTTCACTTGTTTGTCGCTTGAAATTTCCATAAAATTGCTTTTCTTCCCATTTATATTTTTTAGGAGTACTGATGGTTTCCTGAATTGTCATTTCTATTTCTTCCTTTGTTTCTCTTTTCTAACTGATTATTTCCTTGATACATCTTTAGTGGCAAATTCCATTCCTAAATACTGGCAGTATATTCTTATTATTTGTATCAGGGACTTATTTTACATTTTTGGCAAATAGCTTTATATCATCCATGTACATGAGCTGATTACTCTTTTGTGATTTGAAAATTTTCTCCCTCCCACTGCACTTCCTAGACAAACTATTCAGTGACATTAATGCTATAAAGATAATAGTGGTGATAGTGTGTCCCAGGAAAATGCCTCTTTGGATTTTCACCTCATCATATATTCGTTCTCCTGCTTCTAATTGCACTTTAAAGAATTGTAGCTTTCGTGAAGAAGTTTGTAACTTTGTCGAATATTTTGTACATTTTCAGACACTCTATTTTCAAAGTTTGCGAGGCAATATCTTAGGCTTTTTATAGTTAATCCAAGTTCTGGATATATTTTTAGCTTCTTTGGAGATGAGCTGATCTGTATATCGTTGGTCATCTGTTATTCTTCTTCCTTTGCGGAATCATTTCTGTTCTGAAAATTGTCCGAGGCATACAAACGAATAAACGGTTTCTTCTCTTATCTGTGAATTTAGGATTTTCTTCATCTAAATCATTCCTTTTTCTTTGATTATTAGAATTTAAATACCACACGTGAGCCTGTGTTGAAATGCTATTCTATTTTACTTTCACACTATTATATCTTCCCTGTGTTTCGAAAGCCTTCCGTTTTCATCTTTTCATAGCCTTTGATCATTGTTCTATAATTCCTTTGCAGCATGGAATATATATTTTTTTTGCTCGTAGAAGGGATTATATTCCAATTACGATATGTTGGGCAAGGTATCTGTTATCTAGTACCCCGGATTGAGGACAGTAATTAACCAAAATATGCGGAAATCACTACACTCGATCAGCCATCTAAGTGGTAGCTGGTGCTCGCTTGGAGATTTTGCCGATACGAGGCAGAAGTAGGTGCTGTGTGATGTGTGCTTTCTTTATTTACTTTGATTTGGTCAGCCATTGTAGGTTATTTAATGCCGAATCTATTTTTATACATATAAACAGTTCTATTTTAAACAATTCAGTTTAACATAAGCACACCATTTAGTTCTATTTGACCCATAGATAGGACCCTATCAGGTGCTCCCACTCCAGGCCATAGTGTACATGGGAACGATGGAAATGAAGAAGTTTTTTGCATTCCCCCAAAACTCCAGTATTACTGAAGCCTCACCATCCGATTGTTTCGTATCATATCCAGAACATTCTTTGGAGAAGTCTTAACTCCTCTACAGAGATGCAGTCGGTGTATTCTAAAGCCCCAGTCGACTAAGCTCGAATGCGCAGGGGGTGGAGTTGTGTGATATGTAAATTCCAATGACAGAAGATGAGTTTCCCGATTCACTCACTTTTGCTTGGCGGGGTACAAGATAAGCGCTCACGTATACGGAGAACGACTGAAAATTTCTATCTACTTCTACGATCCAAGAAGCTGAACAAAAAGAATAAAGTCAAAAAGAGAATAAAGTAACAAAGTTCATAACATTTGAAATGAACTGTGCTTTTACATCTATCCGCCATCAATCAATTGTTTGCCATCACAAACAAAGCGGTCGTCTTTGGCTACAGGTATAGAAATTTAGTTCAGAGCATAGTACTGAAATCAGCAAGTTTAGTTAAGAAATTATATCGGAAGAACACAACGATCTTTACAAATGTATTTATAGAAAATTATCCAATAAAAATCATTGAAAATAATTTGAAAACATGTAGGATTTTGGACATGTTTTGTAAACTTCATGTATTTTATACACAGAACGTAAGTTTCTACGAAAATAGACCAATAAAGCAAGAAATAGTTGAACTTACGGAAGTCTGAATTAGCACCTATTGTGGCGAATACAAAGGCTGCAAGAAAAGAAATCACATTTAATGTTTACATTCGTAAATAATTTAAAATGCCACGTATTTGTTTATAGCAAGAGTTAGTCTACTCTTGTAATTAATTATCACAGCTTTACAAAACAACTTAATATTTTTTCAAAAGGAATGTGGCAAACACTCGCTGTTACAAATGTTTTTCTCTAATTTGAGGAAAAACTGATTATATTTTTGTAAAAAAAAGTGACTTGACAGAAATGAAAACCTCTAATATTGTACTGAAGTTCTGTATTATTCTCTCTGTCAAACCAATTCAAGAATAAATTACAATGTGTATCTCAATCAACTAAATGCAATTACTATACTCTTACGATGACAAAAATGTTTAGATAGCAGAAAGTATTTTATGAACATCTAAAAAAAATAAAAAGACTGTTTACAAAATTGACTGGAATAGAAGTGACAACTTCTTAAGGAGGTCTTCAGAGGCTGTATGCGCTATTTGAACGTTCCTGACAAAATAAATAAAAGAAAACAGTTGACCTTACCATAAAGCCCACCCAAGATCAGGAATACCGGAGACATGATTATAGTGTAATGCGATTCTAAGTACTTTGGTCCTTTTTTTTTTTTTTTATAAGAAAGCTTCTGAAATCCAGATCGATACTAATTTTCTCTCATTTCTTGGTACAGTACACATGAATAATTTGTGAATATTTTTTATCAAACATACGTTTCTTTACTGAGAATGTTAACAGTAACAGGTTGAGTTATCGAGGTGGAAGAAATTGGCGTGGTAAAATATATATCGACAAGATATAAAGAGATAAATATTTTCCACACGTAACCTGAAGGAATTAAAATCCATATATAGGAAAATAGTTTTCTGAAATCTTCTTTGGCTTTTTCGTTTCAATGTTTGCTCCAATTCAGCTTGATATATATATATATATATATATATATATATATATATATATATATATATATATATATATATATATATATATATATATGAAAGTTGCTTTGAAAAGCGCATGCATATTAAGATTTATAAGATATTTTTAAAAAAGATTAAAATACAAGTATTTTAAAATTCTAAAAATGGGAATCCTTCTTTTCGGTTACGTCTTTTCCGAGCATTCAATCCGTAATAATCGAGTTTATTCAAGAGTATTAAACTTTATGTACTCACCGTCATAAAAGCATGAGAAGACTGATAAAAGAAATTAATGTAAGCCTAAAGAATTGTTGCGAATAATGATATTTTCTTCACGTTGTCAAATAGGTTGGTTAATAAAATTATTGAATAAAATTGTTTTTGAATACACAATATCAGTTGGCATTTTGTTATGAGGAGGGCCTCAAGTATTGATAACTGAAGTTCGTTACTTGATGTATTATTTATAGAAAAAAACCTTTAAATACGGTACCAGGTCAAAAAATGGGGGTGGTCATCACTATCCTTACTTTGACTGTACTAGACCAATTTACTGACCAATATATACTTCAATAATCCATCCACCACAATGTCGTCAAAACTCTTTCGTACAACAGTCACCAAAACAAGTCCATTGTTCAGTAAAACTCTAACGTAAACCCATATTTGCATAATGTGAGAGAGAGGGAGATGATTTAAAATTTTATCATAAAAATATACATATGTATAAAAACCCCAGTGAAGATGTACAAATGAAATAAATATATATGCAATATTTATAAATGATGATTTGTAAAGGGACCTCCTCATGTGAGAACAATGGCAGAGACTAGTTCATCGGTCAAAAAATAGTGCCGAAAACTGGGATAAAAACCAGGATAAAAAAACTTTCCATTAAGAATGCGAACCGTGTAACCCTCAAGAAACTTGGACAGAGGTCACATGAAAGAGCAGTGAAAGAAGGCGTGTTCGACCGACTCTTTATATCACCGGAGCGGACGAACTCTGACGAAATTGCCAATCGCTCTGAAAACAGCCTTTTGCCGACCCAGACGGAACTATCATCCAGGTGAGGGAGGCCTTGTCGTTGTTGAGCAACCTTATCCCAGAGGCCCAATGCCACAATAAGCGATCCTCTCACGCCGATCTCGCCGATCAAATCATCTCGCTAAGGACCAAGGAAACTGAGTCACAAACTGTGGTGGCGCGTGTGTACGTTCGTTACTCCCAGGCTGCCTTTGAACGAGTGAAGATGATAAATCTCCCAGCGAACCAAAGAGGCCAATTTAGCCCCAAGCAATGGGAACAGGACCCTTTCCAATTTAAAAGGGATGTTGCACGGGAGAGGAAGCACTGAAAGTCGGTAAAGGACCAGAGTGTAAATGTGCAAGCCACACACATCGTTCCGGCACACAGTTTGGTCGTGGCAACGAGCTTTTCCAATATCTCTAACAAATTTTACTCCAGCACGAGATCAGGACCAAACCAGACATTTTATATCTTTCACGGCCAGTTCTTCCAAAGAAAGAGGCTGAAAAGAGCACAGCCCTTCCACGAACCCAACCTCAAACCCACAGACTCTTCGTGGTTAATCTTGGCCCCGTCACGACTTCATTCCTTTCGATTGTTTTGCTTACCTCGACCATCTTGGCACTGTTCGT
Source organism: Sepioteuthis lessoniana (assembly GCA_963585895.1). NCBI lineage: Eukaryota > Metazoa > Mollusca > Cephalopoda > Myopsida > Loliginidae > Sepioteuthis > Sepioteuthis lessoniana. The sequence continues at coordinate 52,965,842 of OY757921.1, forward strand.
TAAAAGCACACTGACGTCGTCAGCGTTTGCTGTGTACTTGGATGCAACATAGGCACCAGGTGACGTGTGTTTGCTTAGGACCGGGTTCACCTTCAACCAGCGCAGGAACCGTTCAAGCGCAAGGACGTATAGCATAGGCGTGAACGAACAACCTTCACGATTCAACAGTGACAAAGTGAAAGAATTTGATCTTACCCTGTTCACTTCTACCTTGACTCCGGGAAAGGCATAAAAAGGCGAATCAAGCGGCGTAAGAGAAGCCTGAATTTAGCCGTAAACAACACAGCCTCCAGAAAACCGTGGTCAACCCAATCGAAGTCCTTAGACAGATCTAAATATATTAGCTCAGCATTACCATCGACTTCCTCAATGATCTTGCAAATCAAAGGCTACCTTGGATAGTCCTACTCTTCCCACAAAATATTGCTCAGGGTCAATTAGATTAAGCAGCATAGACTGTAAGCAGTCTAATGGAACCTTCACTAAATCTTCAAGTCAGTTTTTAATATCGTCAAAGATCGAAAATTGTTAATCTCACCCCCATCATATTTGTCCTTACTTTTCTACTTCACTATACCTCTAGTGAGGCGTCAGGTTAAGGAGCCCTGCTTCATCCAGTTGTTAAACACTGTCACTAGCAAACGTACAAACATGAGCGGCAACCTGAAGTACACTTCCTCGGGGAAACAATCAGTCTCGGGAGACTTGTCCACGTAAACCATATTCAACGTTTGGCGAAGTTACTTCTCCGATAGGCTACCATTACAGCCAGCCACTTCCCTCGCCGTAAGGCGAGGAAAATGGGCAAGAAAGGTGTCAAATAAAGCAGAACTCAGTTCTGGCTCTCTAGTGAAAAGTTTCTCAAAGTACAGGAAATTCCTTACAAATGGCTTCGTTTATAGTTCGACGTTGCCCGTTCAGTGATTTGACACCCGTGATGTGACTATCAGGTGTATGTCTAAGTTCCTTGGCCAACAGTTCTTGGGTTACGTTCGTCGCTTGTATTATAAAAAACAGCTCTGCTTTTGCTATTTTAGTGGCCCCACTATCTTCTACCTTGATCCCCCTATATCTCTTTGTCTCTTTTGCTTTCTGCTTCGCTACCTTATCTAAATCGAGCCTCCAACTATAGTCGGCAGCAAAGGATCTAATTTTATCCTAAACGTTTGCTCACCAACTATTCCACATAATAGCCGCCGTCAATCCTCTATTTTGCATTAGTTTTAGCTGGTCCTGGAAATGCTTCTCCTCAAGTAAAGATACGTTGAATTTCTAGTACCGATACATTTTACGCTTAACCTTACCTTACCTAATCGACACATTCAAGAATATGTGGTCGGAATCTTTATAAACCTCAAAACTTGGACTACCTAAGGAATCTAAGTTTACTCTTCTAACAAACACTCGGTACAGGAAATTGTGTTTAGCCGAAACGCCCCTATCGATCTAGGTCCACTGTAACTTATTTGGATGCCTATCACTAGATTTGTCGATGAGATCAAATTGTTCGGTAGATTCGCAAACGTATTCTGCATCCAAGATTTTTGAATTCTTGCTGGCACCCCTTCTATCTAGATTGGGATCAAGGACACCTTTCAAATCCCCCACTAAAATTACACGGCTCGGTGCGCCGAAAAAAGTCAGGAAGCTCACTCGTGGCATTGAGCCCATAAACCCTAATCACCTGAAACGCCTTGTCCTTTATGGTAACGTTCAGGATGCAACGCCTGGCCGCCGTATCTGAAAGAACAAGAGTACATGACGAGATTAGACATCTGTCAGCCAGGTGACCCCTCTAGAATGACAGTCAAAGTATGCTGAGAATCCGACAGAATATCTTCACTGAACTTTGAAACGAAATGGGTCTCCTTATAAAGAACATATATCAATACCGCAGTGCTGGTGATATAAAGAGTTGACTTCTCTGAGTCTTACCTCAGGCTGTGTCCATTCAAGCTTTAGATTTTAAAATCAATCATGATGCTTTCTGGGGTTGAGTGCCTGGACTAAAGATGGCTAAAGACACTGGCTCATAGAATCCATGCTCATTTATTTATCGATTATGCTGTTATAATCAAGAACCCCGATCTCCCACGGGTAAGTTAATTTACAAGCCCTTCACAGGGGAGGATGGATTGAAATCGGGACTCTCGCAATGACAATTTTGGTATATTAAACTTTATCAATGAAGTGTGTGAGCGGGACAAGGGCCTGAATGGCTTCGTCGAGCATAGTAATGATTCCCTCAGAACCTCTGCACGTCTGCACCACAGAAATGACACGCGTATTTTTAAAGTTTCTAGAATATTCCATATCCTTGTTGTGAAATTCCTTAAAGTTCTGGTGAACACTTAAGTCCTCAGTTGTTACGGCTGGACATTTGAACGCCGATCTAGAGCGCTTTCACCCATTCTACAAACGGCTTCTCCTATATTGCATTTGGGACGGTCCTTTTCCTCGAACTTTCGATGGATGGGCTATGCTATCTCTTTTTTGGAATGACTGCAGTTGCTGAAGAAGTAATTGGTGTTGTTGCTGATGTTGATGCTGATGAGCTGTTTGAATCGGTGTCCATTGAAGCTGGTGTCACTGGCATTGGTAGCAGTGGGTGAACGAGAGCACTTTTAGATTTAAGGACTGTCAGGTTTGGTGGTGGCATCTTACGGGTTGGTAGAGTACTGGCAGTCCTTATGGTTCTTTGGCTGGGAGAAGATTGAGGTTGAACGAGAGAGCCCTGGAAAAAAGTTTTTGGTCTCGTCCGGCCACATTTTTAAGTCCAACGTTTTTTTAAATTTAGCCCTCTCCGGGCTAAAGCACATGATTTTGGAGGGTGATGGGCAGGTTTTGATGTTGCTGCTGTTATTATTGTTGCTGACTTTAAGGCAGAAAGAAATAGTAGTCGTTATTGAGGGAGAGGGGAAGCCGATTTAGCCCTAACTGGATAGGGCACTGTTTTCCTGAGAATAGGTGAGACTACGGAACCTCTTTTTCGCCTTTTGCCGTTGCGTGTTGTCGGTAATTCCGAATTTGGTCGCGCAATTTCAACGGGGCCCTCCTCCCAGTTGAAGAAAGGTAATAGGCCTCTCCATAATACCAAGGGGCTGGTTTTCTCGCAATAACAATAACCGGCAGGCTGCGTCCTTTTAAGTTCAACTAGTCGGAGAGGGAGAAGAAGGTTTTTGTATCCGACATTAGGGAGAATCCCCTGTGCTCTCGCATACTATCATGGGTTGCCGACACTATATTGCTAAACTGTAATAGGTATCATGCTAGGTACCTTAAAAATTACTAATGTGATCCTTTGTCATCCAAAATATTCTATTCGCTGAATATGTTCTTTCGTTTCAAGTTTTTTTTTTTTTTTTTTTTTTTGCGGTAGGATGACGGAAGGTAGCAAAACGTTCCAAAAGGCGTAAATGTGCTTGCTATCATGGCTATCACCTTTACGCCTAGGCTAGAAAGCGAAAGGGAAACCTAATCTTTTGTTGTCTTGAAAAGTCTCTTTGCTTTTTATCAATCATAAAGACGAAAACTGTTCTTTTCTGTTTGTCACAACGACGCACCTTTAAACTGAACTAAAGACCATTCGTTGGGAGGGGAAACAATACATTGGGAGAGCCTTCACTATTGATAAGGTCAGATGATTTTTCATTTATGTCTTTTTTTTGTCTTTAATTTTTGCGTCTTCTTTTTTCTAGTCGTTGATATTAATGTCTTTTTTATTTTTATCTTATTTTGATCCGCTTAATCGGGGCCTTAAATTGGGCCTTTTTGGTTGAGCCGTTGGTTCTGTGTGCCTTAAGGGGAAAAAGTGATAACAAACCTATATATACATATATATATATATATATATATATGTGTGTGTGTGTGTGTGTGTGTGTGTGTGTGTGTGTGTGTGTGTGTGTGATGAAATTTTAAAGAGCGGGGAAATAAAATATGTTTTTGAAAGAAATAACAACTCAGAAAACCAGGCACCCCAATCCGACGAGAACTTGATGATAATAATAGGTTGAGTTGTTCAAAACGGTAATCCATTTTTTTTTAAAATGAAACTCTTTATAAACAAGTCAGTACAGACGAGTCTACTGTGAGAGTGACATAAAGTACTCATAAAAACATCAGGTAACAAAAATGATAAACAATTAAATGTAAGAGAGAATTCCCATGGAGTACGAATAAATTCTATGCAGATCTATTTGACCCACATATGAGCCCCTCTTAGGTTTTTGTGGCCTTGTAGCACCAGAAATGAGTAACACAAAGAGATGTAAGGTTTACAACAGTATATATTTATGGAAATGCAGACAGTAACTGTTACGGGTAATTGACTTGACTCGCTTGACTCGTTTAGTGAGTCAGTCACTATTTACAGTGTCGGGTAGCGTCTATGCAGTGACGTCATCTTGTATATCATTATAACTCCCCTTTTTTTTAAAACTTGCTCTTTTTGGAGTCAATATTTTTTTCTTTTTGGGGTTTATCTCAATTAAATCCGTTATTTCACGTTTTCCTTGGGATCTTCTCTATTCTGGAACCGTTTGCGATATTGGAAACTCGAACGTATCTAACACGACATTCATTGTTTTTCCTTTCGATGGTTGTTCTCGACGGTATTCGAATACCGTCGAGAACAACCCTTTCAATATCGCAAACGGTTCCAGAATTGAGAAGATTCCAAGGAAAACGTGAAATAACGGATTTAATTGAGATAAACCCCCAAAAGAAAAAAATATTGACTCCAAACAGAGCAAGGCTTTTACTCAATTCTTGGTGTCCCTGTTGATTTTTGTCCAATTGACATAGTTTCTAATGAAGCTTTTCACCCTCGACATCCCGGGATGGCCGAAATGAAATTCTTTAAGTTCTCTTTTCTGCAGTGCTGTAGATATAAAAACTCGGTCACTGTACATAACTTCTTCAGTCTAGATTGAGTAAGCGTCTTAAATTTGTCGGTCTTAATCTTTTTTTTCTATTTCTTTTATAAAGTCATCATCGAACGCCTTTTCTTTAATTTCACCAAGTGTTACAGGAAGCTCACTAACAGTGTTGCATAATGTATATTTTTCTTACCTCTACCTCTGTTCATTCGGAGGCAGTCACTGTGTCTTCAAGGGGTTTGATATGTTTTGGGATAAGCCTCAACAATCCGTCTGCATGAGTAATTTCTGAAGACCAGAGAAACTCCATTTTAAAATTATAAATTAGGAGACTGGTCCCTCATCTTTGCAGCCTGTTTTCAGAAAGAGATGGTAAGCCCATTTTTAACCATAGATCGTGGGTAGTGGCTATGGTCTGTCTGCAAAATAATATGTCTTCCATGGATGAATTTAATTAATTCAGTAACTGCAAAATAATTCGAAGTGCTTCTTTCTTGATCTGGGAGTAGTTTTTTTTTTCTACAGGTAACAGCTTCCTTGATGGGTGTGCGATTAGTCTTGTGATCCGTCTTCCGTTTTGTGTGATATGCAGGCTCCGATACCGTATGAATCAGCATCACTGGCCACAATGATTTCCAGGCCTGGATTATAATGTATAATGAATAAATCCGATGTAAGAACTTCTTTTATTTTTTCGAATGCTTCCTGGCATTCAGTAGTCAAGACCCAATTTTTTTCCTTTTTTTAGTAATACATTAAGAGGACCTCGTAAACTGTGCATGTTAGACACAAGCACATTGTAATAATTTGCTAAACTATAAAAACTTTAAAGTGAAGACACGATTTCTAGCGTCAGAATTTTTTATCGCATTAGCTCTCTCTGCCTCTGGTCGTCTTTGTCTTTAATTTGGCCAAGATATGTTGTTTTTTTTTCTTTAAAAAATTGCACTTTCCTGTTTTAGATTAAATCTATAGCCCTGGATTTTCTTGAAGACTTCGTGCACGTGTGCTTTGTGTTGCTTGGCGCTTTGAGTATTCATGAGAATGTCATCCAGGTACGCTCTCACAAATTCCAATCCACTAAGCATGGTATCCATGACTTGTTAGGAGATGGCTGGCGTGATCTTGATCCCGAATGGTAATCGTTGAAACTTATACAAATCTTTATGGGTATACATAACAGCTTCGAGCACTTCTCGTCCATAGGTATCCGGAGATAAGCATGACTCAAATCGATTTTTGAAAAAAAATTCCGCCGATGAGTTTTGCAAAGATCCCTTCTAGACTCCGAAGAGTGTAGCGTTAATCTTATATAATAAATAAACGATGATATTCGAACGAAAATTTAACTCTCATTTGATTGAAAACTCTGGAAAATCTTTTGTATCATGAGCCTTTGAAAACTCTGAAAAGCTCATTAATTTACAAACGAAGGAAATCTGCGTTTATCAAAGAGTTGATTCCATGAAAGCAATTCAAATGGATGAAGTTGAATCTGGAAAAAAATCTAGTAAATTGAGATGAGGAGGAGGAATAACAACGAACATTTCAGTTTTAACGTATAGTTAATTCGGTTTCGGAAAAATATTTTTTAACGAACTTAAGCTTGACTAAAGTCACGACGCACTTCAAACGACCGGTGAGTTAAAATTAGATGAGGATAAAACTAACTATTCATCCAATTCCTGTCGGATCCCGACTTTTTCAGCAACAAACAAACCCCCAACTTAGAAATAGAGTGTATCGGCAGAATTGGGTCAGATAGGGGGCGTTTGAAACAAAGTCGAACGCAAAGGGTATAAGAGAAGAAAAATAGTTCCTGACTGAACGTGGTGTCCTTAAGATGTACTGTCAAAGTCAGCAGATATTTCTTAGGTTCGACGCAGAAAATAAGCCAGCCCACCCACAACATTGAACAATGCTGTCGCGGATAAACCATACTGCTGAAGCATGGGAAATCTATAGTATTCCCTCTGAAAAAATGCGAGGAAGAAAACACAAATAAAAGGACTCCTATCATAAAAAGCAACCATCTATCTCCTGGAATAGATAAGTCTAACAAGTTAAATTTCTCTCTCTCTCTCTCTCTCTCTCTCTCTCTCTCTCTCTCTCTCTCATGAACTGTTTTACTCAAACTTATGATTTGCATGCACCATTCTACACACACACAAGAAGAACAGGACATTACTCCTTCCATGTTGTTTTTAATATTTGTTTGTTTTTTTCGTAATGAATGCTCTCTTTTCATATAATAATCTTGGGTCGTGATCAACTTCCTTATTACTCAAGAATGGGGCTTAGCTGAAAGGATAATTGCATTCTTTATTCTTTTTTTTTTTCTAAGCTATGTGCAATGGAATCTTCGGAGAATATATTAGACGTTTTGGGGGCTTGCATGTTTAAGCCTCAGATGAGAGTTTATTCTTTCTGCGCCAAGAGAATTCTCTAAACTTATAACATACAATGGGGGCTTGCCCGAGATGTTGAGATACCTTTTTTACTAATACTAAATTATCCCGTTAAGAGATCCGGGCAGAAGTTAAATCCATTCGTTAGTGGCCTAAAATGAAGAGAAAACGAAGGCCACTTGCATAGAGAACTTCATTAAGGAACCGACACCTGATAAATTGAGTAAACAGCGAAAAGGTGAGTTGATAAAAGTAGGAAGATAGATATTTTTATATGCATCCAAAGTTAAAAATGCTTCAAGTGAATTTTTTTTCGTAAGCGTGGAAAAACATCGGATTTAAAAATCAAATAAATCTAACGTTCCTTTTATTTCCTTTTATTTTCAATCTTTACCGTTACACGCCAGTGTTGACCAACCAACAAGAACTTTCCTACATCAGCTCTGTGAGGATGCTTGATGTTTTTGGAGGACCTGCCAATAGCAATATGAGATAGGGATGTATGACGAGTGAGAGAACGAATCAGGAAAATCCCTGCGGTCAGCGAGACTTGATAAAGTTAACATATATTTCTTTCATCTCCTCAATTATATCATAACGACAGCCTCTCAGCTGAGGGAATAACCAAAAGTCACAGGGAGCAAGGTCTGAACTATATGGAGGGTGAGGAACTGTCTTGATGCCCATCTTCGTCAAATAGTCTGTGACAAGGATGGATTTGTAGACTGGTGTATTGTCCAGGTGCAAATGCCACTGACCCGATTTTAAGAGTGCTGACCTCTTCTCAAAAACTGATGCTCGATTAATGCAACATAGTCAAAAAGCACCCTGAAGCCTTCCATACGCTTCTGTGGCATTTTTCCAAGTTTAAAACACAATTTTATTGCATAATGTTCTTCTAAAGTGTCCTCACGTCCAGATTGCATAAAAATCAGTCAGTTATCTCGTAAGATGTATAGCAATGATATACTGAATTTTTAAGAGTCTACAACAATTTTAAATGCCTATACAAAATGTCTGGAAACTTATTGAATGTACCACGTACATATATAAATATAGTCATATGTGTGTGTGTGTGTGTGTGTGTGTGTGTGTGAGGGTGTGTTTGTGTGTGTGGTAATGGTATAGTATATTCGAATTATACTTAGTAACAAATGTAAAACATAATGCAATATTGATTAACGTTTTTCAATAAAACTGTTTGTCACGCCTCTCCACCTGTTATCTTCATTTGATCGAATAGTTCTTTGTTACATATGCGTACACACATATAACACATTAGGTAAGCAAGCTCATACATTAAAAGATCTAAAATTTACGCACAGACACACATACAAACACATACACAAACATATATATATATATATATATATATATATATATATATATGAGGATCATTAAATAAGTTTCCACGCTTTTTTTCGAATGGGCATATATATATATATATTGATAGTATACACATGAAATTTTAGTCCCCTTCGAAGTAATCTCCCCCAGCTGCAATGCACATGTTGTACCGTTCCAACAACTTCTGGAAGGCCTCATGAGAGTCCTCTTCTGTGAGCATGTCAATGATCTTCGTCACAGCCTCTTTCATTTCCTCAGTTGTCTAATAACGACAGCCTCCGAGCTTAGGGAATAACCAAAAGTCATAGGGAGAAACATCTGGACTATAGGGAGGACGAGGAACTGTCTTGATACCCATCTAGGTCAAATAGTTTATGACAAGGATGGACTTGAGGACCGGTGCATTGTCCTGGTGGAAATGCCACTGACCCGATTGGAAAAGTGCTGGCCTCTTCCGACGGAATCTCTTCCTTAACTCCCTTAAAACCTCAACATAGTAACCCTAACCCTAACCCCTTGGCCTATCAACTCTGGTGTTCTGATTTTCTTTCTCCTCCCACACCTCGCATCATCCCTCCAAACTTCCTGCCTTCCTTGAATCTCTTATGCCTCTTAAAAACTGATGCTCGATTCATGCAAGACGCGCTAAAAACAGTCTGAAGAATTCCATCCGCTTCTGTGGCATTTTTTCCAAGTTTAAAACACAATTTTATTGCATATTGTTCTTCCTTATGTCCAAATTGCATTTTTGAAATTCACCAGCTGTGACAACCAGGCTTTAGTAGGTGTATTCCAATTCGTGCTGTAGCTGTTCATTTGAACCTGATATCATAAAATTTGGTTAATCATCTCATAAGATGTATAGCAATAACATAATGAATTTTCAAGAGTCCACGACAATTTTAAATGCCTGTACAAAAAAGTCTGGAAACTTATTGAAATCCCCACGTATATATATATATATATATATATATATATATATATATATATATATATATATAAGTATTATGTGATTTGTTTGAAGTATTGCACAAATTATTTTATTTTCTAGTATTGAATTAATTTAGAGGATTATTGTAATGCAAAATAATAATTATTTGAGTGTAATTAATTTCATAGCAAAATTTCATCGATAGAACTTTTTTTTTTATAAATAAACTCTATTTTGGAGGTTCAATATTTTTTAACGTTGTAAACATGGTGTCTCCAGGGGTGTTAGAACGTCTTGTTGAGTGCTGTGACCATTTTGCCACGTGGGATGTTTTAAAAGCATGCGGAATAGGCGTGACTTCAGTTGTCCTAATCAATTTAATCTATTTTTATATCATTTTATTTTAATATTTTTTTTATTTCTTTAGAACTTTTGCAAGTGGGTTCGACCGTTCTTGGATCGGGTCGGGGAAATGAACGGCTCACATCGAACCCAAACAGCTCGTACTGCTCGCGTTGATTACGTCGTGGACAATTTTTTGCCTCCGTTTCAGGTTTAGAACCGTGTGGTGTTTCTCACGATCCTAGCTGTAGCCAGAATGGTGATTTAGACGACGCGAAAGAAGGAATTGTATGACGATGCAAACTTTTCTCATTGTGATTTGATATTGTTCTTTAGACATCATCTTAGGGTCAAGATCAGCTGCGATAGAAAAGGCTTGAACCGCATAACATTCGACAAAAGGTGGGTGAATGCAGCGAGCTTGGTCGTATGAAAGGACGCAATGTTGGAGTCATCCTTCCCTCTTCTTCCTGTGCATGACGTTTACGGTCCAGATCCTTCGTGACCCCATCCCGGGTAAAGGGTACCCTTCAACCCTATTTAGCAGTATGTTGCGAGTCATCATCCCGGTCACCTAATTGGCAATCTCCTAGACCTTGCCCATCCCTATTGTTTTAATACCCTAACCCTTACTCCGGCCCTCTTTTTCTGAAGATCATTCGAATCTCACTTGTATAAATTCATCCTAACTGTCCTCAACGCACCCAACCCTGACTTTTTCTTTTTGTCTCAGTAGATTAGATCCCTCTCCCATTTAGCTTAGTTCTGGCTTGTTTTCGGTGTTCTTGGACACCGAAAAACAGTCGGCCTCCATATCGTAGAAGGGGAATGGGAGAGCAACCAAACAGGGAATTTTTTCGCGGTTTTCCTCCCATCCCCATCACACACCACATTTTTTATATAAAATCATTTTTTTCAAATAAAATCATACTTTTCATTCGGGGTTTTAAACAGATCTTCTCACAGAACAAATGTGGTATTTTGGTGGCTGCAACGCGCTTGGTGAAGAATGGTAGATTATATATTGTGCTGTTGAATGGGTCAGCGAATGTACAAGCTAGGGGTCCTTAGACGATATAGTTATGGCATGACAGCTTCCCCCGCCCCGCAAAACCATTTAGCCTCGTGCCCACCATTTTGTATAAAATGAAAATAAAGTGTTCATTTATTTTTTTAAAAGTCACTGACGATGAAGTTTTACTTTGATATTGATTAGACTCAAATAATTATTATTTCGCATTGCAAAAGCCCTCTAAATTAATTCAATATATATATATATATTTATATACACACACATTTTTGGTACAAGATAATTTATAGAGACATAATAGTATGTAATTTGGCAGATATGTTAATAAATGAACGATAAGATAAAAAGGATATAAAGGCCCTTTAGTCAAGCTCTTGTCAAATACCGACACTGGCGAAATGATTAAAAAATATGTGTATAATTAGAGATTAAAATAATTGGTATTTAAAAAAGATTGATATGACTGGGGAGAAAAAAAAGAGGGAAGACTTAGGTTACACCAGAACTATGGGAATCTCCAAATAGATGTAAATTTTGATTTGGTCTCTGTCTACATAGAGAAGGTCGATCTAAAAGAATATAGATCACCTCTAGGATGTTAAGGTGAGTTTTACTTCTCGCTCTAAGTAGAACAGAGAACCAATGGTATCGGGTCCTTCAACTATTTATAGACAAAGGGTGCTCGCCAATAGCCGAATCAAGAGCCTGAGAATGCCCGGATGTTATCCGTCCGGTGTTAAGGATACCTCTGGGACATGCTGTTTCACTCTCTCTATATATAATGTCGTATCTATGATATGTCCATGAAGCATGAACATAAGCAAAGCAAATTTTGTGAACAATCTTTGTCTCACCTTCTGAGAGTTGGTTTAAAAATAGAAATATTTATCACCTATCTATTTTCTTTTAAATTATATATATATATATATATAATGTGTGTATCAATGGTGAAGGGGGACTTATCGTTCTAGGAAAATTATGTCCTTCCACCTTATCTGTGAATATAGTGAGAAATTTTAATGAGAAATTCCACTCTGATGATGACCGCTATTGGTTATGAGAGTAAATAAAATCCATAACAATAACTTCATCCGAATCTTGTTCACAGCCGAATGATACAAATTTTCATCTAAATCTGTCCGATGATAATACCTTTGAATAGACAACCCTTTGATTTCAGCTACACAAGGCAATAAAACATTATCTATTCTGTAGAGAGTATCAGCTGGATTAACACAGCAGGAAAGCAAGTAAAATATTTTTTTTACATTTTAGGTGGTTTTCTTTACTGTGACTGCCACTTCAGAATTCTATCACAATTGTTCGGGCTCTCTCCTTGAAGGAGTAATAAAACTAATATTATAAAATAATCATATATATATTTATATTTAAAGAAATTGATTCACAGAGCTTTGAGCTGGGTCATATATTTCTCCTTTGAATGACAATCTTCGGATCACAGAATCTGAAAGACATACTCTGCTTGACGAATATGAAAAATTGTTACCACCCATATAGTTGCATTCCAACTAAATTGAGCTAAATGTAGACCTCAATGGGAGTTAATAGCAATTAGGGAAAAAATGAGAGAACATAGAATAAGCTCCTTTCTTGTTAAAAGAAACCAATCAAACACTGTTCTGCAGAAACTTAAGACAGCTCAGAGAAACTGACTAAAACATACAAAAAATAGCAGATAAAATAAATCCTAGGCCAAATCAATTAAATCAGAGACTCGGAGAAGGTAGGCAGTAAATTCAGGTTGCGGAAGGAGGAGCACTTCAAAAGCGAAACTAAAAGCTGCCTACCAGAATTGAAGACGTACTTCTGGTGCCTTTATTCCTGGTTGGCAGCATTTAGAAGGAACATTTAAAAAGCTGCTTGATAACCCTTCTGAAATCAGGGATAAAGCTACTAAAGAAGTTATTAATAGCCAAGTAGACATCAAACTAGAAATTTTTACGGTGCAGGTACTTCAAGCAGTACAGAAAAAAAGTAATAAGCAGGAAATATGCATGTCTTGACCAACTAATTCCTGAAGTATGGAAAAAAAGAAAATTTGACAGCATACTTCTTCGATTATTCAACGCTGTGTATAAACAAAACGCAATGGAGAAAATGATAAAAGGCTGAATCTTCAACTTCCCCATAAATGTCGACCTCAGAACCTCTAATAACAACAGGATAATAACTCTTACTGGAATATTGGGTAAGGTTTGTAAAGTCTGGTTTCTTAATCAACTTGATGTTGAGAAAATTCTTCGGAAAAATCAAAACGGTTTTCGGAGAAATAGATCCACAAAATCACAGATTTTGTCTAAGTATTAAATCATCAATTGACTACGGGCAAAAATCTGAAGGCAACGCTAATGCTCTGAGATGTCCCTCAAGTATTTGACTCCATACATAAAGAAATACTGAGAAAATACTATCAACCTATCGTCTCCCAAAACAAACTGTATCCACTTTAATAATACTTTACAAAAACGCCAAATGAATGGTTCGCTCATCCAATGGTGACAATGTTTTAGCAAGAAGAAATATGATTTCTGATAAAATATAGCTGATTTTTTTTCAAGTTGTGGCCTGGTCGGTACAACTGTGAATTCTCCACCTTGACTCTTACGAAACGCATGGATAAGAGCAAGATATGTGTTACACATGACTGCTTCGAGCTGTATTGAGCTAATCCAAGAAATACCATCTCAAGAACCAGCAGCTGTATATCTACTTACCTACCATCTCACAACTCATCCAAGTAAGAGGATCAATACAAGCTGCGCACTGACGGAGAAGTAAAGACGAACTCATAAGTAAAGTTCTTTAATGGACTCCTACATATGGACACGGAAGTTTTGGCCGATAAAAAAAGATGTTTCGAGGAGCGATGGTTATAAGAGAATCACGGGACTCCGAGATGTCAGCCCGACTATATATATATATATATATATATATAATCGGGTATGAACGGTTGTATGTAAACAATGCAAATGCAAATAAGAATTTTCATAAAAACCTACAAAATATTAAAATTAAGGGCATTATAAGTACGTTGTATTTAGTTGTGTGTGTTTTTGCACAATTTTTCCACGGAAATGTGAGAAAAATGACTAATCAGTCGTATATGGTGCGATATATTATCATGTGATTAGATATTTGTGCATATGATATTTACGCAAAAAATCTGAGGTATAGTAGCATGATAAGATGTTAGTAGGCTTAATATTCGAATGAAAAAAAGCATCGTTTTAATATCAATCTACATAGAAGAGAATCAAGTGTGGGGTTATTCAGGATCAGGGGGTAGGTGAAAAGGGAGTTGTTAACATGTCTACATTCAGGTGTCAATACGCTTTTTTTTGTTCAAAAATTTATTTTCAGCATGTTCTCGAATCCATAATATTTCCTCTAGACACAATCTGCAGTTATCTTATCTTTTTTATAAGCAGGGGATTTTTCACAATATCCCATTTTATTACGGGATATTTCCATTTTACATACTTTATCTGCCATACATAAATGGACAATATTTTACTCTTGGTACAGCTGAGACTAAAGTTGACCTTCTATTTTTTTTCCGGTTTAATTTAGTAGCACTGATGTATATCTTTTCCTCGTTGATTTTAGCTTTTTCTTTAACCATAGTTTCATGCATTTCATTGTTAATCAAATAATCATCTTCGTAGACCATATAGCTCAATCGCAGCAATTTCATCAGTCATTCTGATAATTATCTTATTCAATTGATATTTCAAAATTATGTCAGTTAATATCTTTTATATCTTTCATGTAACAATAAATCTTTTTAAAATTATTTTTGGTTAATAGTTTGTTCTGTGCAGTTGATTTTTTAAAAATCTTTTTCCTCGTGATTTTTTGACTGTTTTTCGTGGGGGGTAAATCATATTATATTTATATATTGTTCTTGTTCTATGTGAAATTAACCTTGGTGTACATCCCGCTGTTTATTGGGACAGTATATATTCAACACAGCCTTTAAGGGCTGAAAGGTGGATAATGTATTTGTCTTTTGATATCAAAAATTTTTTATTTTATTTTTGTTTTTGTGGGGAGAAAAATTGTTATTTGTCGAAAGTTTTCATCCAACTTAGGTAAAACTCACTTAAATGGGATAATATATTTTTGGTATTTTGAATAGATGTTTTAATCGGCTGTTCAACGAAAATAGTTTTTTGTATAGTAAGTTAATTTGCCTAACAAATAATTTCTCAATACTTTAAAAACATTACTTGTAAGATTATATACTTTTTCAGTATAGCTGGAAATAAAGAAGTTTGATTTTTGCCTGATTCGTATGTCTCCTTGTTTACAAACTGGTGATATCATTTCTACCTTTTTCTTCGTGCATATACATCACTTAAAGTTGTAAAACAACAACACCAACACCAACAACAATAACAAAAACTAACAGAATATATATTATATCGAGCCTTACTTAGATAAAAAAAGAAAACGAATGGAATATGTGAAAGGTAATCATCTCGGTATTAAAGAATACAAGTCTGATAACTCATAGTAATTTTTTCATATCAGAAAATCTAAGTTTTGCCATCGCTTTATAAGCATACTTTTACCCCAATAATAGAAATAGTTCTTAGTTCTTTTATTTGAGAAAAATATTAGTCGGAACTAACTATTGTAATTATTAGTCATAAAACTAATGCTTCCTTTCTAAGCTCAAATATTTGCTTTTAATCTTTTATTCAGTAACTATTCCACATAATTTACTATAATCGACATGAGGAATTTGTTTTCTATTTCTTTCAAATGCATTAAAAAGTTAATTCATTTGATTGTTGACACTTTGAGAAAATTTAATATTTCTTTCTTCTTGTAGAGTTAATTTTATCTAATAATTTATTTCTTTTTTTTAAGTATTGCGTAGTCGTAAGTTTAGAATATGGGTATTATTTTAAATAACCTTGACTACATTCGTATCGGTGTTTCGATACATTTAATTTTCTATTTTTTGTTTTTTTTTAATATTGCTCTTGAGAATTGATATTCTGGTATTAAGGGCTTGTGTTGACTCTATGTATGTTTCTTTGCACTTGCTACATTCGATTATGAAGACTACTATTTTTTCAGTTGTAGCTTAAGTCTTTATTTTGAATTTTGTTTCCGTATTTTTAATTTTATCACGTACTCTACATCGTTTATTATTGCATTTGGTAAACCGTTGTGTTGTGTTTTCTCCGAATGTGGAAGAGGTGAGTATTCTTTCAAGATTTTGGGGTTGTCTCTGTGTTTTAATGATTTTTGTTGAGTCTTGTATTTTTTTGAGTTTGTCATTGTTTTAATTCCTCCTATTTTTTTAAAATCATTTCTGTGCATAGTTCTGGGTTGTTAATATAATTGTTAATATATAATGATATTTCCACCGTAAAAAAGTTTTTTTTTAATAAAGAAATTAATTTTTTTCAGTTCTCTTTTTGGCAGAAGCAAAGTAAACCTGTCTGCATACATTCACATATATGTCTGTATTTTATCCATCTGAAGGAGGTCTTTGTATATGGCTGAAATAAATTTATAATTGAACAACGAATTGTTTTGTTTTTTCGTTTAATTCGAGTTTTGATGCATTTTTAATCTGAAATTAATTATACATTTGATAGCTGTTGATATTGAGCACTAAATTGAATATTCCAACTCTCTGGATTATTACTTAATAGTTCAATCCTTAGACTACTCTCCTCGGATTATATATATACATATATGTATATAAATATTCACATATATATGTGTTCTGCGATGTAGTCTTTTGGTCAACTCATTGTAAAAAAGAATTCGTATATTCTGGCATGCAATTTTGATGCTAACGAAGGTGGAAAACCGATTTCATTGTTCGTATTTTTTGGCTGTTGCTATCAATTTACACTTTAGTTTGTTCCCACTGTAGCCGCAGCTACTGAGCAAATTTTAAGGCGATGCATTTTTTTCTACCTTTTCTATTCCACGGAGATTAGGACAAGCAGTGTTGTACTAAAAAATTCTGCTTTGACGCCCTAAACTCCACTAAGTCATGGCTTTCATCTCGATTAGATATTTGAAACATTGTTAAGATAATTCGGGCTACATACTGCGATAAATTCAGACCTGTATGCGTTTTTTCAGCGTCCATGTGATGCATCCACAAAGTAGAACTGACAAAATCGCTGCTTGAAAGAAACTGCGTTTTGATTTATCGGATAGGTTTGGCTTCCATATTATCTATAACCTATCGATAACAGTCCATGCCTTCAATAGGCACACATTGATATCAGTTTCAGTTGATGAGATGCTGCGACCGAAGTACTTTGACTTGTCCATAAGTCAGAGAACCACCGCTTAGAGTGGATATGTCTCCTATTTGATTAAAACCCATGTATTCTATTTTGTTTTCATTTAAGTGGAAGCTACCTTCTCCAGTTTATACAGCAGGGTTTTGGCTTGAGAAGGTGTATTTGCTAGAAGCGCTATGTCATATTCATTATTTGCGTCCATCATAGTTTGTGCGGGGTATCATTTGCTTCTTGCGTTTTTACTATTAAGCCATTTTCTTTCATTAGATCTAGCGATGTTCGAATTAAGTAATTTTGGAATATTATGAACTGATATCTCCTTGCAGAACATCAGCAACAACGTCAAAGAAGTATGTGTCTCCCTCAAGTGAGCGAACCTTAAATTTCATGTTTTGAACATCATTATGGCTGTGACCGTTTATTGGGTAGACCATGCGCTAGAAGTATTCGTTGCACATTCCCTCGTTTTATAGAATCAAATGCATTGGCGAAATCTACCAACAAGAGTGTCATCAAGAAAGTTTTTCTACAAACTCTTTCCATGATTCAATGGATTGTCATAATCTGTGATGTTCTGAATCACTGTCTCCGAAATTCATTTTCATTCTTTCTAAGAATTTTCCCAATTTCTGGTACGATGCGATTGAGAAGCAGAGCATTATAAATCTTAGCCGCGATGGAAATAATGGTAATGCCTTCATAGTTCTTGACGATTCTGAGGTCACCGTTTTGGGGGAAAGGGCGGTTGCAGCTTTTGTTGATTTCACTTATATGTTCTGGTTAAATACGGTGTTGCAGCGTCGAAGCAATAAGTCATCGAATTTTTTTGCCTTCCATACCACAGCGGGTATTTTATCCAGACCGACAACTTATCTGTTTTTAAGTTTTGTTCGTAATACATTCAGTTAATCTTGAGTAAACTGTCCTAATTTGATATCAAGATTGTAATTAATAATTTTCATGATAAGTTTATCTGTGACTTTAGTGGAGTTTCCAAGCAGATTCATGGTATCTTCTTTTCACTACTGTATTCGTTCTTTGTGGCTGGCAGCTTTTTTTTTAGCTCTCAAAGTGCTCTTCTTTGGACTCACTTCATTTTCTGGCTATCACGTTATTTGAAATTGTCTATCTTCTACCGAGATTCTAATTTTATTGATCTGACATTAGATGTATTCTATATGTCCTTTTTGTTATGCGTTAATTAGCTCTGTTTGTACCTTCTTAAGTTTCTAAGCGTTAGCATTAGTTGGTTTTCTTTTATTACATAGAAATGTTTCACGTTATCTCGTTTTTTCCTAGTGTCTCCCATTGAACTCTATGTTTGGCTCTTAGTATGCAATCACCTGCTGCTACTTCCTTGTAGTCATTGACGGAGTTCTCATATTCGTCATACAGAGTAATTGTTTCGAATATCTCATGAAGAACATCGAATTTTGTTTCTTATGTTATCATATATTTGTTCAATCTCTATTGCTAAGTCATAGTGAGTGGTTTTGGTTGTTTGTGTCGTATTCCTACGAAAGCTCAGACGTATCTTTGCTATGACAATTCTGTGATTGAAAAATACTTCTTCAAAAGAGGAATATGCCTCACAGTTCAGAGTGCTGTTAATTCATTTCTTATTTATGAGTTAGTAATCTATCTGGGCTTTAGCATTATTTGCATATATGTGGGTTCATAATTTTACTCCCATTTCTGTAATTTAGTATAAAGGCAAGCTAATCTGTTTTCAAGTGATAACTCTGTTACATGGAGGTGCCCGTGGTGTAATGGTTATCCTCGTAAGAAATGGACACGGCGACACGAGTTCAAATCCTGGATGAGGCTGATTGCATTTCATATAATACTAATACTCTTGGGAAAGGTATGAATCCAATTATTCTCCCTCAAGCTATGGATAAATAATATGGCAGACTGGTTCTTCAGCCTTGGTGAGGCAACTAGTCTAGGAGAAAGAAAACTGAATTCAAACCTGTTAAACTCGGCTTAAAAATTAACCTTGAGTCATAACCTGCCCCGAGCGGAGGGGTTGGTAAATATGGATAACTCTGTTAGATATTCTCCATTTCTGTTTGACGAGTTGAGTTAGAAGTATTCGTTTTTGTCTCCTCTGATGATCAGAACACTGTGTATGGGTATGCTACAGACAAGGGAAAATAGCAGATAGCTCGTTGTATAGGGTGATGAGGTCCGTTTCATTACTAACACCGGGAGGACTTAACAGGAGAGGATTGTGCTGGAGTTGCCGTTAAATGTAACTACCATCATTCTCGGTTGTATTTTCTCGATGCTATTAAGTGATTTTAAGGCACGAGAACTGAGAAGCATTCCAACTCCTATTATGGCATTTTCAGATGCAGATGCTGAGATAAATGTTCATTCATTGCCAGAATCACGGTACTTTATTTCTACTTCACTGTGATAGTATCTGCCATTTGTCTATAATATGCTCTGTCGCTGTCTGCTCCGGTAGCTGTTCTATTCGATTTAAAGTTCTATTCATTTGATCATATGGAAATCAAACCTGACTGATAAAATGAAACGCAGTTTCTTCCTGGCTGCGGTTGTGTCGATACTGCTATATGGATGCACTACTTAGACGCTGACTAAACGGTTGGAGAAGCTAGACGGCAATTATACAAGAATGTTGCGAGCAATATTGAACAAGTCCTGGCAGCAACACCCCACAAGGCGCCAACTATACGGTCACCTACCACCTATCACGAAAACTATACAAGCTAGATGAACCAGACCTGCCGGTCACTGCCGGAGAAGCAAGGACGAGATCGTAAGGGATGTACTCCTATGGACCCCCGCATAGGGCCAATCAGAAGCAGGACGACCAGTTCGAACATTCATACAGCAGCTCTGTGAGGATACGGGATGTAACCCTGAAGACCTGCCGAAAGGCGATGAATGATAGGTAGACGTGGAGAAAGAAGGTCTGGGATATCCGTGCTAGCCGCACGACATAATGATGATGAAAAATATGCACTCATCCTTTGCATCTAAGAAAAATGTTTTGGTGGGGGTTGAGTTCCATTTCTGTAGCCGATGTTTCAAAAACTGAAGCAAGAGCTCCAATATCAGAAGAATGCGCACCTAGTTTTGTCGCGTGAAAGGCGATATGATTAGAATAGAATTTGAATCAAAATCATAGTAATCATTCGATGACTGTATTTCTATCGTATCGATAGAATTTTTTTATGTATCAGTAGTTTCTTAACCAAACCATTTGATCATAGCCGTTGAATTGTCGGATTCTTCTATTCAACATCAGGCGAAGTACACTGTTGACGTGACGTTCGGTTCATCTGCTTTACTTCACATTCACCATGCTTCTTCCCATGGCTTCTGAAGTTTTATGTATGGCTTAAAAAGAAAAAAAATATAGAAAACCATCTACTTCTTTGTCGAAACTTTTCCCCTCGCCAAATGCCTAAACCGATTCTTTAAATTCAAAGGAAAGAAAGCGTACAGCTTTCTTCGATAATATAGCTGAAAACTTAGTTTTTAAAAATATTTACTTACCCATGATATTTCCAATATTTCAGTGAAGTTAAACTTTTCCATGAAAATGTTGTTATTATTATCATCATTTTTTCTTTACCACCACAATTTCTACTAATTTTTGTATGCTAAAAATATCCCCTAATCACGAAGTACTTTTCGCCTCTCCAAATAACTTTTTCAAAAATGATACTTAAAAATCAAAAGAAAGAAAGCGTACACCTTACTTCGATTATATAGCAGAAAATTTGACTTTAAAAAGTTGACTAACTGGTAATATTTTCCAATAATTCGGTGAAGGTTTCTATGAAAATGTTATTATTTTTCTCATTCGAGAGTTTTTCACACAAGCTTTGGCTGATGGTTTTCCACTGAGGTCTGGACCCTTCTTTGTATTGTGACCGATCTTAATAATGTTGTCGTATGGATGGCCTCCATTCGTCCTCTTATTTACAAGTTCTCCAGTCCCTTTACCAATCCTTTGGTGAATCGAGCGCACCAATTACAATTGGTATCACAATCCCTTTCATGTGCCATTTTTTCTTTTTGTTTTTCTTTTTCGTTTCATTTGCAAGGTCCTGGTACTGATCTTTATTTTCACTTTTTTCTGTTTCATCCTGTGATGAGCTAGTACGGCAAAGTCCACTTTTCAGCATTTTTTTTTTTTTTTTTTTTTTTGACTATCACTAGATCTGGTGGTCAGGTTGAGATCAAGTGATCCATTTGTATTACAAAATCGTAGAAAAGTTTGTGCCCCTCATTTTCCAAGAGGGATTCTTTCTTGTGAATATAAGATTTGTTTATATGGTCAAATTTAGCTTCTGGCACAATTCACAGTGTATCACCTTGCTCATCCATCTGTGTGTGGTATTAAGCACTTTGTGTAGAAGCTACTGCATTCATTTATTATGTGATTGATTGTTTCGTGTCCATCCCCACATCGACTACATCTGCTATTTTTGTGTCTGGTCAATAGTTGCTTTGACATAATTAGTCATATGGTATTGTTCTATTGTGCTATTAGAAGAGATTTTGTTTCTCTCTTAAGGTTTCCTTTCTTAGTTATGTTCAATTATTCTCGTGTGAGATTTCACTTGTTTGTCACTTAAAATGTCCGTAGAGTTGTTTTTTCTTTTTTTGTTTTCTGGTTGCGTTTGCTCCGTTAATGCTTGTATTATCTATATTGTTTCTGGTGGTTGTAATAAATCTTCCTCTTCATTTTATATATATATATATATATATATACTCCTCTAGTTTTTTGTCCAACTGCACCGACGCTATTTTCAATGATAGCGAGTCCTTTGGCCCCTAAATTTCTTGACACATATACTCTGTCTACTCAATATCTGGTATGTAAATCCGAATGCATCGTCACTAGTTTTCTTGCTTTCTCGTTCATTTGTTGAAGCTCTTTCCTCAACCACATCAAAAATGGTCCCGAGTATCTGACATGGAGAACGTTTGTATATTCATGCTTGGGTGTGTTGTTTAGATTTCCACTCTTGTGAGGTTCAGTTTGAACAGGATGTTCTTGCTTTTCGGTACTTACCTGCCCAGCTCTTGTATGCAGGTCTTGTTGACACGTTTCACGCTATAGTTTTTGTCTATTATTAATAGTTCAAGGTCAGAAAAACCACCTTTTTTTATAATCAATGGATCTCAGTCAGCAAGTCTTTGATTGTTGTCGATCACACTCGTCCTAGATTTTTAACAATCTCCGTATCCTTTTATCGAAGTGTTGCTCCGAAAATAGCAGTTAAGTGCAAGTTTTCGTCTTCAGATGTCCCTTTTCTGCGTTGAAGTCTCTAATGTGAGAGGTTGTAACTGGAAAAAACAGCCAGCATTAGCAGACTGTCGATTAGATCTCCCGTGTTAGTTATCAGGAGACCACGTGCCGGTAATGACACCTAGACATGTTGTCTGGGTCCCACTTTGAATTAGGTTTTTATTAATCATGTTTTTCGTGGGTGGCATTTTGTGTAACATTGAAGCAAGTGTGAACGCGGGTGCACGCGGGGTGGATGGAGGTGTCACTCAGATGTCATAACAGTCCGAGACGATACTGGGTGACAAGGTGCGGGTGACGTCACGCACCGGAAGCGTTTTGAAGAAAATAAGAGTCGGGTACTTGATACCAAACGAGAAGGATCGATTTTTTGAGCTCGCAGGCGCGAGGCGAACTTGCACCCTATAGCGGGCCGCTCGAGTTGGGGGCCAAATGAATAAGACAGCATAAAAGATTGTGTCTCTCCTCCTTACGTCGAAACCTTTAACTCAAAGTTAATAAAAAGGTTTCGTACCTGAACAAGAAATCGTTACGTGTTTTCGAATTCCGAGATTCTTATGTTCTTTCTAAATTTATCGTTATGAACATTACATGTCTATTTCGCACATGGCCATATTCGTGTATATGGCTACGCAACATATACCAGACACAGGGGTTGTTTATTATCTGCTCTCCCGAAACATATGTGACCAGGTTCCCTCATGGTCAGAGAACTCTTAAACGAGTAAAACAAAACAATCATTCTTAAACTTGTTAAGTTTTAACTTAGTTAAATTCCAGAGTGGGACTACCTACAGTATAATTGAGGTTACTAAATCCTAAGCTATTTTTAGATGTCGAGATTTAGGATCACTGGATTCTTTTTGCTGATAAAGGTAGACAATGTATTAAGGGAAAAATAAAAAATATCATCTCTACTCAACTTAAGAGAAACAACGGTTATGAATTCAAATAAATGGGTTGTCGTCAATTTATATTATAATTTAAATAATCATAATATTAGCAATAAATGCTGTTCATACAAAAAGTTTGACGAAAATTGAAATTAGCTTCCTTTGGTCGTCAGTTTTTGGATTTTAGCTCGATAATAGACCTCTCCTGTTTTTTCGTAGGGTCACATTATACTTTATTTGTGGGATGTTTCCAGGAATTCATGTTTTCAAATGTTGTATGATATTTTTAATCATATACTAAAAGTTCCTCACGTGATTATATGGAAGATTCTAATTATATTATTATTTACTCCTTGAGAGTTTTTCACATCAGTGTTAGCGGATGTTCTTTCACTGGAGTTTGAGGGACAGCAAGTCTCCTCAAGTCTCCAGGACACTTCTCAATATTCTGACCGTTCTCAACCATGTAGTAGTTAGGCTGGTCTCATCCCGTCCTCTTATTTCCAAGTCCCCCAGTCCCTTTGATAATACTTTGGTGACTGTACAAAAAGCACGAATCACGTTTGGTATTATTGTCACCTTGATGCTCCATATTTTCCCATTCCCTAGCCAGGTCCTTCTTTTCACTTTCTTTCATTTTTATTCTGTAGTCAGCCGGGATAGCAAAGTCCAAAATTTTCACGTTCTCTTTTTTTTTATTGTTGATTAAAATATGGTCTCGTCTTCTGGCTGAGATTAGGTGATCGATTTGTATGTCAAAGCCCCATAGGAGTGCGTGTGTGTCATTTTCCAAGACAGATGTTGGGTTTTGCATATACCATTTGTTCGCATGGTCAAATTTAAATTTCTTGCAAATCTTCCAGAGTATCACCTTGTCCACCCAGTCGTGTCTAGTCTTATACTTCTTCTGTGCAAAATTGTTGCATTTGCTTATAATTTGATTGATCTTTTCGTGTCTCTGGTCCACTTCAAAAATGGTCCCGAATATCTTACGAGCGGTAGAGCCTAGGTATTTATTCATTTGAAAGGGTTTCTGCTACATTGTTTTGTCTCGAGTAGCTTTCTTGTTCTCCTGAAATATTATTTTCTTAATGTTTTCTTTTATCACCACTTATTTGATGGAGTCAGCTTCCAAGATACCCAAGTATTTGTACGTACCCTTTTCTCCTAGTGTTCTAATCTTGCATTGATTCAGCAGTTCAATTACAGCAGGTGTCGTTTGCCGATTTTTATTACTAACATGGCTCATTTTTCTATGTGAAATTCCATCCCTATGTCCTGTCTCTATTCACACAGTATATTTTAGAGTTTCCAGTTCTTTTTCATTTTCTGCAAACAATTTGATGTCGTCCATGTACATTAGCTGATTGATCTTTTACTGCGATTTACAAAGTTTTTATCCAGTTGTGCATTTTCTGAGTATGTGGTTAAGTGCAATCATCACAATTATTAATTGTAAAGGTGATGGTGCATCTCCTTGAAATATACCTCTTTGGACTTTCGATTCAGTTTAGCTTCTTCCTCCTGCTGTCAATTACACTTACTAGGTTTTCCTGTTTTTCTCGATAACGTTTATGACTTCATCTGATATTTTATACATTTTAAGGCAGTTTATTATCCAGCTTTGCAGAATCATATCATATGCCTTTTTGTAATCAATTCAGGTTATAGCTAGATTCTTCTGTCAAGTCTAGCTCTCATTGAGGATGAGCTGATCTATGTAAAGTAATTTCTGTGCCTCGGGATCTTTTGTGGTATTATTTCTGTTCCTCGGGGAACAATCCGTGGCTTATTAGTGAGTAGTAAATTTCTTCCTTTATTTGTGCTGTTAATATTTTCCATATTATCGGTAGGCAGGTTATGGGTCTGTAACTGGTGTGGACGGTTCCCTTGAGTGGGTCCTTTTGGATCGATATGGTCTTTCTTTTTAGTCATCCATTCAGGTACGTATTTTTCTTGTAGGCATCTGTTCATTTCGAGTGCCAGTCTGTCGTGAATGGAGATACTATTTACCAACCCCTCCGCTCGGGCAGGATATGACACAAGGTCAATTTTTAAGCGGAGTTTAACAGGTTTGAATTCAGAGTTTTCCTTCTCCTAGACTAGTTGCCTCACCAAGGCTAAAGAACCTAGTCCGTCCTACTATTTACCCATAGCTGGAGGGAGAATAAGGGGGTTCATACCTTTCCCAAGGGTATTTGCCCGAAAGTGAACGTAATAGCGCGACTGGAGTACGAACTCGCGTACTACGATTCCGCAGTTCATCGCTTTTAACCATTACACCACGAGGAATGGAGGTGAATTTCTTGAACCAGAATCTATGTATTCCATAATGACCAGGCGTTTTCCAATTTGATATTTTTTGTGTTGTTTTGAAAAAATCGATGAGTATTTCCGCTTTCGGGCCTTCTTCGAGTACTTCTAATTCTTTTGTCATATTGCTTATCCATTCGGCTTTTTTATCTTTTCTTGGTTACCATATTTTAGTCCAAATTAGTTCGGTTTCTCTTGCATCAGGTTGTTGGTATGTTTTCGTGTCATCTCTTCCCACTTGTATTATTTTCTTACTCTTTGTCGATATCTTCTTAATCTTCCTTTTTTCGACGGAACTTTATGGTTTATTTCCTCAAGTGGTTATATTAGTTTCTTCGTATTGCCTTTTCGTTTTTGTTCCTACATATTCCAGCGTCTTTCCTTATCATTTTAGCGTGTTTTCGTAGATTTTTAATCTGCGGTTTCAGTCGAATTTCCCGTCCTGGTTGTGATATATTCTTTGTACTTTTTTAGGAGATACCAATTTTCTCACAAACTAATCTCGCTCCTGCATAGATTATTTCATTTAATTGGGTTATATTATATGTTGATATATAAGGTAGTACTTGATTTACTTTTTCCGGTTCGGTCTTGATTGTTCTCCATTCTATGTTTCTTAGTGATCCTAAGGAAGTCGTTTCCCAGTTCATAATTCTCTTTAAATTTTCTAACTATTTTTTTTTTGTTTTTTGTTAGTATTTGCTCTGTGTTTTTTGGTTGTGTGATGTTTTTCTTTTTCGAAGTTGGCGGTTCATTTCGGTTAGAATGTTTTTGTCTGTCAGTCCTTGGTGTGTCTGATATTGTATTACTATCTGGTTCATTATTTATTTTCTGGTGTATTTTTAACATTTCAAGGTAAGAAAAACAACCTTTCTTAATATTGTCCTAACTTGGTCAGCAAGTCTTTGGCTTGTTGTCTAAAAACTTGCGCAATATTGCCAGATATCTATCATTCTTTTTCTATATCCTCTTTGTGAAGGGTTGCTCCTAAAATAGCCGTGTGGTGTAAGTTGGTTGTCTTCCATAGTATATGTTTTCTAATTTGTGTGGTTCCTTAAGTCGTCATTCGTGTACCTGAAAAAAAGCCAACATTCGCAGGATGATGCCAGGTCTCCCATGTGATTTGTCCTTGTGTGTAAGTAAAATTTTGGTCGAAACAGGTGTCGGCAAATAAATACAATAACCAGTCCCCACGAGTCAATTGCTCGGGACCTACAATACCACTAAATTGGTGATCGGCAGGTGCTCTCCCGATAGCCTATCATGACACCCAGGCCTTTTGTGTGGGTCCCCCGATGTGTCTTATTTTGATTTAACTTTTTCATCATCGGTAGTATATTGTGGCTATACGAGACCTAGTGGTTGTTTAAAATGACAATAACAAAAATTAAAAAAATAATAACACTAATCATTATTTTTTTTATTAATTATTGCCTTTACAACCACCCCTTCTATTATGATTTATATGCTTAAAAGTAAATAAAAAGGAATAAATAAATAAATTAATTAATTAAAACTTAGAAATTAATGTTATAATAAGAGACGCTTTTCGAGTAAGTAAATTATATATATATATATATATATATATATACACGTCGTCTTATTTCCAAGTCCTCTAATCCTTCTAATAATCTTTTAATGACTGTACTAAGAGCTCCAATTACCATTGCTATCTCCGTAACTTTCATGTTCTACATTAATTTTCAATTCTTTGGCAAGGTCGAGATATTCATCTCTCTTTTCTTTTTCTTTCAATTTTTCTCTGTGGTCATCCGGGACAAGGAAGTCCACCATTTTTTTGTTGATTATTACTACTTCTGGTCGAGTGGCAGAGATTAGGTTATCCGTTTGTATCTCAAAATCATAGAAAAGTTTTTCGGTCTCATTCTCCAGGAAAGACTGAGTTGTGCGTAAGCCATTCATTCGTATGGTCAAATATCAGTTTCTTTTACAATTCCCAGTGAATCACCTTGCCCACTCTGTCATGTCTGATCTTATATTCTTTTTGAGCTAATTTGGTGCACTTGTTTACAGTGCGATTGACCATTACGTCTTTATCACGACATAACCTAGAATTGCTCTTTTGTTGCGTCTTATCGATTATCGCTTTGATCTGGTAGGTCCTTATAGCGTTGTTTTGAGCTGCTATTAGCAGAGATTCAGTTTCTCTCTTAATTTGATTTTCAAAATTGAATCATAATTGTATCATTCTTATAACAGTTTTTCAAAGACCAGTGTCCTATATCACCATTTTTAGTAAAAATGATGCTAAAAAGAGTTTAAGATCCATGCATTCTGGACTGTTTTCTGTGTATTTTAAAGTTGTAAACCGTCAAATTTTTTCAAACATGGAAACTATGTTGACTTATTTGAAAAAAATTCCATTTTATGTGATAATCAATTTTAAATATATTATCTTCTGTATACTCCTTTTACTAAAATCAAAATATTTACCCTGAAGATAATTTTCAGCTTTCATACTAAATATATTTTCTATTATGATTTTTGTTTTATTTTAATCTTATTTTTATATCTAAAATAATTTTATATATAATACCTTGTATGTAAGCAAAATTTTAGTCGAAACAGGTGTCGGCAAATAAATACAATAAGTTTTCATCCACACTAAATATTTTTTCTTCTTTCCTATATCTTTTTACCATATTTATCTGAATCTTTTTTATTTTTCTCTCACTTACACACACACACACACCCACACACACACACACACACACACACACATATATATATATATATATATATATATATATATATATTAAATAGAAAAATTATATATTATAAATCGAATTACTATGATCAAGTACCGCGTTTGACATACAGAAGCACTGAACAGCTGGTTAGACCTTATTAGGTCTCATCAACTGTGTATATCGTGATCTACCCCGCTGGAGATCGAACCAATGCTCGCAGAATGCAGAGACGAAGCTCAACCACTGGGCCATTGGTCCACTGCATTGCCAAATTAACTAGTCATGGTAAATGAATGACCAGTGAGGTTATAATCACGTGGATGCATATCTTCAAGTTGAGAACGTGGCCTTGGAGGTGACTGTGTCCTCTGAATGAGTACGGATGTAAGAAGACCCATCAGGTTAAGTGGCCGCGTGTTTACCATGAGAAGTTGATTTGGTAACACTTGTGTGCGATGTGGACCATTGATTCAGTGATAGAATTTCGGATTTGCTTTATGGATGCTGATTCGATCTCCCGAGGGGCACATCACTTTATGCACGGCCGATGAGACCTAATAAAGTTGAACCAGCTGTCTAGTGTACCCGTATGTCGCACGCAGTACGTGCCGAATTTTCCGATCATAGTGATTCAATTTATAATATATAAATATATATAGACACAAAAAGTAATTAAAATGTTATCGAATCTACGCGTGAATCTAGTACGTTTCTAATGATCTCAAACTTTCTTTACCGGTTTACCATCCAGCTCTGACGCCGAGACGTAGATACACTGATTTTATATTCCACAAGCCCCTCACTCGTATAAAGTAATTTTCTGAGTATAAAACTAAAACGGATTAAATGGTGAAGATAAAGAAAATCGTATTTGCTATGATTTTAATCTATAAAAAATACCTTACCCTTTAAGATTAAATTTTGATGGTTTGGTTTGGTTTGTTGGGTTTTATGGCATATCAACCTTTGTAGGTTATTTAATGCCAAATCCATTTTTATGTAAATAATCTGTTCTATTTAAAACAATACAGTTTAGCATAGGTACACAGTTTGTCAATAACATTTCCATTTCAAACTATTCAAGCAGTTATATGTAACAATTCGGTTAAGTGTAAATACAGTTGTAATGTCTAAAAACAGTTATATTTCAAATATTTCAGTTAAGCATAAGCACGCAGTTTAAATGTAAGTATGGTTTGTCAAAAAACATTTATATTTCAAGCCATTCAGTTTACTCAAACAATTCATTTTAGCATAAGTATGCTGTTAGTTCTATTTAATCCATAGATAGGGCCCTATCAGGTGCTACCACTCCGGGTTAGAGTGGACCTGGGAGCGATGGCAATGAAGGGGTACTCCACATTCCCCAAAGCTCCAGCATTGCTGGAACCTCACCATCAGATTGTTTAGTGGCATATCCAGGACACTCATTGGGTGAATGAAGAAAAGAAGCAGAAGGTACCCCACAAAAACAATTACCGACGCCGACTACGCCGACTACGCCGATGACATAGCGATACTGGAGAACACACCCAACCAAACCGAAACACTACTGCATAGTCTGGAACGAGCCGCCGCAGACATTGGCCTCCATGTCAATGTACACACAACTGAATATATGTGCTATAATCAAACAGGCGACATTTCCACACTAGACGGAACCTCTCTGAAACTTGTAGACAAATTCACCTACTTATGAAGCAGTGTCTCATCAATCGAAAAAGACATGAACACGCGGCTTACGAAGGCATGGACGGCTATCGATAGGCTATCGATCAAATGGAAATCAGACCTGACCGATAAAATGAAACACAGTTTCTTCCAGTCAACGGTCATATCAATACTGCAATATGGATGCACATCTAGGAAACTCACTAAACGGTTAGAGAAGAAGCTAGACGGCAATTACACAAGAATGGTGCGAGCAATATTGAACAAGTCCTGACGGCAACACCCCACAATGCACCAACTATACGGCCAACTGCCTCACATCACGAAAACTATCTAAGTTAGACGAACCAGACATGCAGGACACTGCAGGGGAAGCAGGGACGAGCTCATAAGAGATGTACTCCTATGGACCCCCACATATGGCCGAGTAAAAGCAGGACGATCAGCTCGAACATACAGCAGCTCTGTGAGGATACGGGATGTAGCCCCGATGACCTGCCGGAGGTGATGAACGATAGGGAGAAGTGGGTCAGGGATATCCGTGCTAGCGGTACGACATGATGATGCTGATGATATATATATATATATATATATATATATATATATATCAGTAAATTCTTCTCATTGCAGTACCCTCATACCATGAAAGTCAACGTCTGAAATATTGTTTTCATCTCGATTTCGAACTTTGACAATTAGAAAGCAGAGACAGAGACAGAGACCTAGGGATGGTGTAATGGTTATTGTCGAATAAGATGGATTCTATGGCAAAGTTTAAATTTTAGACGAGTTTTTTTTTTTGCCTTTCACTCAACTCTAATGCCCTTAAGAAAGATAATTATCCTCTCTAATCTTTGCTCCTCAGGTAAGCTGTACCATCTATATTCTTTGTAGTTGGCTGTTGATATAAATAGTTCCCAAAATCCTTGAACCAACGATAATCCGACAATTTCTGATATTGTAAAACAATTGTCGTTATATGTTTCTGTGTAATTAGAATCGTCCAATAAATCTTTGACCTCAACATAATAAACACTGTGAGTATAATGACAAATGTCTTACGATTTTAAACATAAATATACTAGTATATATGTATATTTTTTTTACTATAAGCTTCTGCTAAGAGATAAAAGAAACAGATTTCTAAAGATCGATTAGATATTTTAAAATGAATCTTCAATTTTCAGCAATTTGAACCAGTGTGGAAATTACAGAGTCCCATGTTAAATAGATCAGGTTTTTTATTATCTCTATTAGATTGCAGTATTATGTCATATGATCCTGTTCAAAAAAAAAAAACTTAATAAACTAAACAAAAATGGGAATATAAACATACAATGCATACAATTCCTAACGTCTACACATAAAATAACCCCGGACAGTTTTTTTATGCCGTTAAAATCAATCAATCGATTTTCAGCTTTCTTAAAGTTCCTACCACAAGATCGATTTTGTGTTTCAAGTTAATATTGCAATCAGTTATTTTCTGATATGTTTGGCAGCCGGACAAGGAGAAGCGCAGACACTGAATTCAAAATCTGAGATATATTGGAAGAACCTGTGACAAACTATGGCACCCTTCTTCAGTCATCGAATTATCTGAAATATCTCTTTGATTTTACACTAACACACATCACTAGAAACAAATCTACTGTGTGGATCATTTGCCAGGTTTCACATACTTATACATTATCTTTTAGTTAGCAATCATTTTCCCATGTCCCTCAACCTGTTAAGACTTTATTTAACGAAAAAGTTATTTCACACAGATGCATTCAAATATGCATTGACTCTTATGAGCAAAAAGTTTTATTGTTCACAGATTTTATCTTAACCCTTTCATTGTCGAATGAATAACACTTGTTTGAGGATAGAAACATTGTATTTCTCCAAGTGAATGAGCTAAAATCTTGTTGCCTTATCATGAAAATAGTATGTTGTAGATAAAATAATTTGTATGCAATGATAGAAAATATTCCCAACTCTAGCAACATTAAGAAGTATCATTACTGTCTTTTCAGAAAAAAATACATCTCTCACTATCAGTATCATTATCAAGTCACGAAGATAGCAGGGAGTTCCCGGACTCTCACTAGCCATACATCCTTATCATCCATTGCTCCAGGAAGCTGTCTCGTGTTTCCTTACAGTAAATCCTTGGTGGTAAGTCAACATTGGCGTGTCAGTGTGCAGAAGTCCATTAGAGGATGTCACTTAGGGGTTCGTCTTTGCTTCTCCAGCTCTGCCCCTCATGTTTTGTTCGTCTTACTGGAATAGGAGGTGTGAGATAGATACTGTTTTTTGGGGTATTACTTCCAGGATTTGTTCAAGACAGCACGCAGCATTCAATTGTAGATACTATCTAAATTTTTTTCGATTCGTTTTGTTAGAGCCCAACAAGTGCATTCATGTATTAGTATAGACACAGCCACAGGTTGAAAAAAAAAGTTTTATTTTATCGGACAGATCAGACTTCCATATGATCGACAACCTGTAAATTACATTCCACGCCTTCGCTTGGTCGATGCTGACATCACTCTAAGTTAATGAGATATGGCTGCGAGGTTTGTTAACGGGTCAACTTATTTCTGAGGATTATCACAAAAAGTGAAGATGGCTCCTCCTCATTTACAACACATGAACTCTGTTTTATTTGCATTCACGCTTAGGCTAATGCTTCCCGCTGTTTGCTCCAGACTATACATTAGGCTGGGGCATTTGCCAGAAGTGTTAGGTGATCTCCTTCGTCAGCACATATCATAGTTTTGGTGGAATATCGTCTGCTTCGTGGCTTTTTAAAATATAAAACAATTTTCTCTGATTACAGCTATTGACGTTCGAAGCATATAGTCTAAGCAGAGTATTAATAGATATGAGACTAATGAACCACCTTGAAAGACTATCTAAGAATATAGTGTCTCCATCACGTTGGTGAACCCTTGCTTTCGTGCTTTTCTAAAGCATCATTATAACGGTAACAATTTCTTTGGGGAGACCATGTGCAAGTAGTATTTGCTCCATCTTTCTTCAGTCTAAAGAATCTAATGTTTAAGATTTTTTGCAAGTGTTCCTATGATTTGACAGAATTGTGGATCAATTTTTTCGTAAGCCGTTTGATTTTTTCTCAGAGGTTTCTCGGTTTCAGGCCAGATACGATTGAGTAGAAAGGCATTATGAACTTTAGACGCTATAGCAGTTAGAGTTATGCCTCTGTTGTTCTTAGTGCTTCTGAGGTCACATTTCGTGGACAAGGGAAGGATGCAATCTTTCATCTATGTCTTTGATATGATTTGTAAATGTTAGCTTATATCCATAATAAAAGATTAAGAGAAATTTTTGAAGCCATTGCTATTTCAGTTTTATCCTCCGTTGATACCGTCCCGGGTTTTTCAACCAATCCTCTTTCTTAAAAATATTAGCTCTAAATAGCTACACTACATCAAATTTTAATTCATTTTCTCTCTTCGCATATTTGCACCTTCTTGAGCCCCATGAATTAAATTCAAATTTATCCTCATGAACAATACGTTCATATTTATTCTCTTTTTCTTTCCTACATTTTTTCTGAAATATTCTATTATTGCTTTTATTATCTTCCGTTATATCTCTTAAAAACCCATCAAATTTCAAGCATCAGTCCACGTGCCAACAGAATAATAATATTTCCAAAAAAAAGGTCGCTTATTATACTTTTATGAATTTTTCTTTTTTAACACACTTTCATTTCTCCTGCTATTCCATCAAACATCCATCGCTACATTAACAAAACTTTTCATGAATTTAAAGTCCTGAAGAAGATTATTACAACCGAAACGTTCAACATCCACTTTCACAATAAATTCTTCAAATTTTGGATTATTTATTTCATCAACTTTTCTTCATAGTCAGAGAACTATGTCATCAAATTTTCTTGTCTTCAAAACCGCAGGGACTATTTCGTCAAGGCCTTCAGCTTTTGTTATTTGTTATTCTTTTTTCAATACAGCGTAAAGTTCTCCCTCTGTAAACTATCCTAGTTTGACATATAGTTAGCTATTAATGATTTTTGGATAGGTTTGTCAGTGATTTCAGGTGGGTTTCCGAGGAGATTCTTGTAATGTTCTTTATCTCTTGTAGTCTTTTGTCTTAGCAGGCAGCTTTTAGTTTAGCTCTCAATGTGCTCTCCGTTTCACTCTCTTCATTTACTGTCTGCCAGTCGAATCGTGATGTCTTTTTTCTACCGAATTCATAATTCAAACTATGTGACCTTAAATTGCTCTTTTGGGTACGAGTTGGGTAATTCACTCCGTGAGTATTTTTCAACAAGTTGGCATTTGTTAGGGTAATTTTATTTAGTAACGGTACTTTTTTAAAAAGTTATCTCATTTATTTAACTCACTAATTGTGATTACCATAGAAACTGTACATTTAGCTCTTGGTTTGATTGATATGCATTCTGCTATAACTTCCATGTGCGTTGTGACGAAGTTTTCTCATTCGTCATTCAGAGTATGTGTTTCAGATATCTCCTGAAGATTATCAAATTTGTTTCTTACAGTTACTGACTATTTATTGCTTATGTCTCTGCTAATTAGTGAGGACAAATCATAACGAGTGATTTTGACTGTTTTTCTTTCTTGTTTCTGGGCCTACTCAGGCGTATCTTTGCCGTGATTATTGATGATCGGAAGATACTCAGTCAAAAAAGGAACATACCAAAAAGTTCAGAGCGCTGTTTATTCACTTTTTGTTTAGGAATATGTACTCTAGCTCTAGTTTAGCGCTATTGGGGTAGGTATAGGTCTATAGTTATCAGTCTGTTTGGTTTTTCTTTCTTTTTTTCTTTCTTTTGTGTTTAGGCATGAAAGTCTCTGAGAAATCTGTTAGATATTCCTCATTTCTATTTAACAGGTTGTGTAAGCCTAATTTATTATTTTTTTCTCTTAATCTATTTGTGAATTCATGTCTCCAGTGATGATTAGTACGATAAACCACTTGAAGATTTTCATTGGATAAAAATGTAAGTCAAGTTTATATTTCTGATTATATTTATATCATGCACTTATCGAAAATGAAATGTGATTAGCTTAGTGAGAAATACATTCTTTTCACAAAAGCATCAATCTACCGTGAAAATCTGCACCCGAAATCGTGTTCTTTACTCGAGTTTGAACTCTGAAAATTGATACCAAAACTATTTTTTCAATTGGGAAGCTACGCTAATATACAACTCCTATAGTGAGTAGCTCTATATAATAGATCAGATCGTTGTAATTCACCAACGCTTTCTCTACTGTAATCTATGTTCACTTATATTAAATAAAAAAGTAAAAAAAGACACATAAAAAGATCACTGTTATTTTTATTTGATTTCGATATAAAATGATAAAATTGACCATAATATTTTATCGTGTTTTTATTTTCGTAACACAAAAAATACACGAAATTAAAAGTCCGCTCCCCGGATGGAGACACAGACTACTTCAACATTGTAGCAGGTGTGCTGCAAAGAGACACATTAACCTCATACCTATTAACCATCTGCCAAAAATACGTGCTTAGAACGTCTATTCATAAATTGAAACATCACAGTTTCAAGCTAGCAAAGGAAAGAAGCAGAAGATACCCAACACAAACAATAACGGACGTGGACTACGCTGATGATATACCGCTTCCGGTAAATATACCCGACTAAGCCGAAACCCTGCTACATAGTCTGGAACCAGCAGCTGGTGGGATAGGCCTCCATGTCAACGCAGACAAGACGGAATACATATGCTTTAATCAAAGAGGCGACATCTACACAATAATGTTTCTCTGGAACGTGACATCTCCACACTAATGTTCTCTGAAACTAGTGGACAAGTTGACCTACCTAGGAAGAAGTGTCACATCAATCGAGACAGACATCAACGTGCTACTAGGAAAAGCCATTGATAGGCTATCGATAGGCTATCGGTCATATGAAAGTCATAGCTGAGCGATAAAATAAAACGCAGTTTTTTTTCCAAGCAGTGGTCGTGTCGATACTGCTATATGGATGCACTACATTGACGCTTACTAAATGTATGGAGAAATAGCGTGGTGGCAATTACACGAAAATGCTGTGAACAACGTTGTAGCAGCTGTACGGCCACCTACCACCCATCACGAAAACTATCCAAGTTACACCAACCACTCAGCGGAACACTGCTGGAGAAGTAGGGACGAACTCATTAGCGACACACTCCTGTGGACCCCTTCACATGGACGAGTAAATGCAGGATGACCTGCTAGAACCTACATACAGCATCTCTGTGCCAATTCTGGATGTAGCCTTGAAGACCTACCGGGAACAATGGACAATAGGGACGGGTAGCGAGGAAGGGTTAGGGAGATCCATGCTGGTGGCGTGACATGATGATGATGATCCCTAATATAGTTTTTAATATATTAGAAAATAAAACTATATTAGAAAAAATAACAGCAAATGATTGATTATTAAACTCGGTTTGTTAAAACCAGTATGCAGATTATCCACACTGTACACTATGTAAACCTTTAGTTCTTAGTGGTATATATTATGCATTTGGAGTATTTAAGTCCTATCAATTGCATCTGCGTGCCTGGTGATCGTATCGGGAGGGTGTTATAAATTTGAATCACCTTCTCCAAGAGTGGCGTCCTTTGCTGGGCTGAATTCATAGTTTGGCGTCCGAGGATATATGGGGGATGCCGAAGGGATTAAGCATTTCTTGTGAGGGCTCCGCGTGAGTCTCAATCAGTACGTGAGCTCTCATCATAAAATGACCTTTTGTCGCCTCCTGACTTTTAGAAAGTCAGTTAAATACTATTGAAATGGGCCTGCCAAAAACTGAATCGTCTGGTTCTAGGGACCGTTCCCTTTGAAAACACCAGCTTTGCAGGGCTGTGTTCATTGCTTAGCTCTTGAGGCTTCCCAAAATGGGGAATGCTGAAGGATCAATCAATTTTTATGACGGCCAAGCATGAGGCTCGATTTATACTTCCCCTCTCTATATCAAAATGACCTTACGTCAAATTCTGGCTTGGTGGGAAATCGGTAAAACGCCTTAATGACATCAGATCTTTTGAGGCATATCTAACTCGTGTAAACTTTTATAGAAACACAGTTAATAAATAAGATCGTAAATGAGATAAAATAATGATTATTTGATAATCATTGAGATATAACCCAAGTAATTAAGGGAATATTTACTTACGCCAAAATCTACACCCCAAAATAAGATTCACTACTTTACACAACTCCACAGAACTACAATTTTTAGATATTCACTTTTAAAACGAAAATGGCCAAATTATCACAGACATCTACCACAAACTCACCGATACCCAACGATACCTCCACTTTAATAGTCACCACCACAAAACTGCATAGAATCTATCTTTCACACACCAGCACGCAGTCACTTAGAAAACTGCCGAAAAACTCGCGTAAAAGAACTATACACAATCCTCTCTCTTGAGAGAATACCAAACAATTAGCAGAAAAAATATAATTAAAAGGACTACGAATGCCTAAAAACATAGCAATGAAGAACCCTACGTATATGTCTCAACTTGCAATAAAACAGCCGATAACTATTCGAAATAATAATAAATTTCGAAGAATTTAAAAACAATTATAAAATCAAAGAAATACAAGACGCCACAAAAGTTATCAAAAGCTGGAAACCACCAATTTTTTTTTTAAATACTCATCTCTTCTACATTAAGGGACACGCAACACATGGTTTCACAAAAAGAAATAATATAAGATGTAAAGTGGGAACTATAGTTATAGAAGGAAAATCCTATATCTTGGAAAACCAAAAACGACATTTATAAAAAAATTGCTGCAATTCAAAAAACGTAGTTAACATAAACAAACGTAAAAAATGTTAAAAAGTATATACAGGAACTACGCAGGCTCTCAATATCAGAATATTACTAGACAAAAGCAATATCAAATTAGCAGAAAGTAGAAACCGGAATGTTTTAAATCACCTATATGAATGTAGCTACGGAATTGTTCAAACAATGCCAATATACCAAACTGACGACTACGCATTATTTCAAATAAAAGAGAAAACGTTATAGAAAAATGAACCATACAAAATCGAACTGAAACTATCCGAATACGTAGAAATAAAAACACAGACATACACACAAAGAGAAGGCAGTCGCTGAATTTTAAGGCGCAACATTAAAAAGAACTAAACTATACACCGACAGAGAACGAAAGAAATACACAAACACATATCCAGAAAAAATCCTCCAATTCAGACATACACACCCAAGGATCCAGAGAAGACGACAAATAAACTTTATGATATATCAACAATACACACAGAGAGAAAGAAATAAAAACGAATACACACACATACTGAAGAAGCTTGTAGGCAGATGATTTTAAAGCACAACAAAATTAAACAGAACAAACTATATATATATATATATCTTTTTCGGTGTATATATATATATATATATATACCGAAAAAGATTCAACAAACTCACATACACACTCAGCACACTAAGCATCACAAATCACTTGTCCAATACACACAAGTACATACAAAATGACCCAGCAAAATGACTAATAGACTTTATGGCATATCAACTATCATAGACTAATTCGGGAGAAGAGAAGTACATCCACATAAACACAGAAAACCATAGAGTACACAGAGTACACTTTTGTAAAATGAAAAAGAAAAAATTTTTTTTTAAATATATAAAGAGACAACCAGCGCCTGCAGATTTGAAAATCGATCACAGGATTGAAAAGGAACAGTAACCCTCTCAAAGCGGTCGCCACAATATAAATCAAAGGTGACACTGCTACAAGTTATTAAATTATCCCTAAACCTAGCGATAACACGTTTGAAACAAGCGTTCGAGTCAAATAAATCATTTCAAAAATCTCTCACGAGCCCTATTCATTTTGAAAATATTTACTTTTTATTTCTTTGGACCAACGATAAAGGAAAGAAATTATATATATATGTATATATATATATATATATATATAAACTAAAAGGAATTACATCTTCCCTATTTTTGACTCATTATGGATTATTTCATACGTCTATAAAAAGAAGCACATTATATAATGCAAAAAAAAAAAGAAATTGGGATCCTTATTCATTTTAGTTTTTATGCTGCACTGCTGGCCACCATTTGAGCACTTTTAATATATCAAACATTTGAAATGTTTGTTATATATATATATATATACATATATATATGTGCCTTCCACACGGATTCCCTAATTCCGTTTTCTCGCAATCCGTCATTATCTGCCATCGAATTGATTGGTCCAATAGATCACACCCAGTGTCTGCACAGAAATAGTTCACACAATGTTTGTTGCTCAGTTAACAATGGTATTTCCATGTATAAGAATCCACACTCGTTTCTGATTTGTTCCTTACTTCCCAGCATGTCTTATTCATCTCACTTGGATGGTTTGTGTGGTGGAAATTCAGTGGCTGCACAGCAACTATTTTGTTGGGTGATGCTTCAGGATTTTTTCAAAACAACACACGGCATCCTTCCGTAGTTCCTTTATATATTTTCTCCTGACATTTCCTTTGAGAGATCAAATTTCCGTGCGGTTAATGACCTGTAAACTGCACTCCATGCTTTACCTAAGCATATTTACAAATCCCTTTCGATAGATGAGATATTGCTATTTAAGTACATGAACTGGTCAAGTAATATTAGAGGCTTATTATTCAGTAATGAGATGGGGCCATTTTGATTAAAACTCATGAACTGCAAACCTGGTTGACAAAATTAAGCGGCGTTAGTCGATGCTTTATGTGGTAGTTTTTGCAATTTAATTCTTTTTTTGTTTTGCTATAAAAACAAAAATAAAAAATATTTTGATGTAGCTGAAAATAACGAATTCATTTTATTTTTATCCTTAAAAGTCTTTTGCTTTTAACTCTATATTTAGATAAACTAAAAGCTTTTCAAATCAGAAGAATACAACGATTACAACAGTTGAAAAAAGAAGGTTGTAACAAAATTCAATGTTTTGTTTATTTGTTTTTTTGTTGGTTTTTTTTTTTGTTGTTGTTTGTTTGTTTTTGTGTGTGGAGCTTGTCTTGGGGTTTCGTAGTCTATAAGTTCTTTTCTTCGGCCTATAATTTCCGTTTCTTTTTTCAGACTCTTGACTCTTTTTATAATGTTAGAAATCTACTATATTATTGAAGTTAGATTATGTTTTTAGACGGGTCAATGCACCAATTGACACAAAAAAAATTGTAACATTTTGTTTTTAAAGTTTTTATGTCAGGTTGGGTCTACTCTACATCATGCTAGAAGTTGGATAAGATTGTAGTATGGGAAAGTTTCAAATTTCGAAGTTGAACATATTTAACTTACAAGTCATTTTCCATTACGTTTTAAAACACTAACTCGGTCAGTTTTCATGATAAACCAATAAATATTGCATTTTTACCCATGTTTTCAGGGTCAATCTTTCACATGAAATGGTCACCAGTGATCTTGAATCACCCCTTATACCATATCTAAGGTTACCCCTACCCCTTCTTTCAGCCACTTCTACTGAGTGGGCCAAAAAAGTGCAGATATTTCGGTATGGATCGTAAGTCGAAAATGTTCAACTTCGAAATTTGAAACTTTCCAATACAACAATCTTGTCCAACTTTTAGTATGATGTAGAGTCGACCCAACCTGACATAAAACTACAAAAAATGTTGCAATTTTTTTGTGGTTGGGGTACTTTGGCGTTATATAGACTAGCATAAAACGGAATCAAACCCGTGTTTTGTGAGGACGGCTGTACCGTCACACTGACATAGTGGAATGTCAATTAAATCGAGTTACGTGACCACACACCCTTCGGGGCCACCACCTGACATTCTTACCGAGCAGATGTTTGGGTATTGTGACACATTGGCCTCAGGGAGCCGTCCTATAATGTTTTTGTCTGCTTCGAAAGGACTGATTTTTTTTTTTTTTTGCTTTATGCCGAAGGCGCCTGATTAGGGTAATTTGATAGGATCTAGTATTTTGCACTTGCTGCACACGTTTCGATTTGTACGTGGCTTCCACTATAAAATGACCTTGTGCCATATTCTAACACTAGTTTATCAGTTAAATAGCTGTGCGTGACATTGTGCCCTTCTGGGCCGCTGCTTGGCATTTGTGCCAAGCGGTTGTTTGCTTAGCATGACACCTTTGCCTCAGGGGGCCATCTTACCAGGTTTTGCTTGCTCGCGGGACTATGTTTATTGCTTGGTTCCTGAAGGGCACCATTAAAGGAATGCCAGCAAAATCTATTATTTTTGTACCTACCACGCATAAGTCTCGATCCGTGAAACAG
Organism: Sepioteuthis lessoniana; assembly: GCA_963585895.1. Lineage (NCBI taxonomy): Eukaryota > Metazoa > Mollusca > Cephalopoda > Myopsida > Loliginidae > Sepioteuthis > Sepioteuthis lessoniana. The sequence goes on from OY757921.1 coordinate 53,007,295, forward strand.
CCTTGTACCATATTCTGACACAGTGGAATGTCAGATAAATCGCAATTAATGAGTGCCCAACTTTCTCGGCATTAGTGCCGAGTGTTTTGCTGGTCAGCCCACCGTGGAATTCGTGCCTTGACATTGATTATAAACGTTTTACTTCAGGTGGAATTCACTCAAAGCTGTACCTACTAGCAGGGCTACGTTTATTGCGAACTGTTTGTGGCGTCCCAGTTGAGGTCAATAATGTTACCCTGCTTCGCATGGGTTTCGGCCTGTCCAAGGCCTCAACCATAAAACGGCCATGTGCAATATTCTAACATTGTTGGATGTCAGTTGAATATTATCAGTCGGCTAGCATCACGGTATTCCCATGGATGATTTGGCGGCTAGCACACAGCAGCATTCGAGCCGAGATGTTAGTTACTTAACACTTAGGTTCAAGCGTATTCCTTTTACCTGCTTGCCGGATTAAGTTTATTATTTTGAGTCTGAAGCACCCAAAAAAGAGAATGCCAATCGGGCAAGAATTTTTGCCCTTGTCTCACATGAGTTTCGACCAGTTCATTGCATTCCCCATAAACTATACTTGAGCCATTTTCTGGTTTGGCTAATAAATACTAGCCAAAAAGACCACAGAATTTTTGCCGAATGTGTTTGTGGTCAAATCATATTGATATAGGGTATTGAATACTGTGCCTCAGCGGACTTTCTCCCCATGATTTACCTGCTGGCAGGACTAAATTTATTTGTAGGTATCTGAGGCATGCAGTTCACAGGTCACTCTCTTTCGGTGCGTCAATCTATGAGTGTACCATAGGAATTTTTTACCTCGTCCCATTTCATCAGCCAATTTCTGCCCACGCGATTTCCTCTCATAACTTCCATTAGAATGTGTCACTTCCTTCCGGTGCATCACCTTGGAATGGCATTTTTGGCCGGATCTAAGGCCAAAGTACAACACATGTGCCATTTTCTGACTTGGTGGGAGTTCAGATGATTACTAGCTAAAAACATTACGGTATTCGTGCCGGGTGTTTGGTCAGGCAAGACCATGGCATTCGTGTTGTGAGTTTGGTTTGTGAACACTTTACCTCAAATTGCCTTCCTCCATGCGTTTACCTGCTTGCAGGTCAAAGTTTATTGCTTGATGCCTTAGATACCCAAATAGTGGAATTTTGACGGGGTAGGAGTTAATTTTTGCCCTTGGATCTCATTAGTTTCGACACTGATCGAAACTACTGAGTACCCCCACCACAAAACAGCCTTGTGCCATATTCTGACACGATGGTACCTCAGATAAATAACAGTCGGTTCTTGCTTCTTGCCTGGAGTCGAAGGGAGTAATTCGAGCTTCTTCCACTGGTACCAGCAAATTCCTACAAGATGCCTGTCCTTCAGCTCCGGTAGAGGATGCCAAGTTCTTGCCAATCAGCTAGTGCCAAGATCCAACGAGTCACAGCTGCAGTCTCAAAACAGCCCTTTCCATGCTTAATTTCGAGTCACAATAGCAGTCCTTTTCAGAATTTTAAACCTTTTTTTTCCTATCTTCTATCATTTTAAGGGATCTTTGCAAGTACCACTGGGACGATGACGTTGCAATAAAACCATACGCAACGGACACTCGAAGAAAAGGACCAGTCCATGAGCAAACGACTCTGCTCGAACCAATGTCGACTCCAACATCGACTACAACCCGGTAACCAATGACTTAACCGAGACATTGAACATCTGCATCAGCGACACCACACGTCCGACTCCCCGACCAGCTTCAAATATTTGATCAAGCAGCTACACCTACGACCTGTCTGGAGTATCATGACTTGGTCTTAATCTTAACTCGCTGTCGCCAAAAATTATTAAACAGCGGAGTCTATACTTTTATACTAACAAAGACTTTATTCGATATCATGGACTTTCAACATTGGAGAGACAACATTGACCATATTTATCTGCAGAGAGTCTGCTCACACGCCAATTCGTCGCGTACGATTCACCTAATCAAACAGGGCATTTAAATCTAACAATCCTGTCTTTTTATCTGCCTTGCTTAGTCTCTCTTACGTCACATTTCTGTTTATAGAAGTTTGCGGCATCGACGTCTTTACCGCAACATGACAAAAATACAATTAAAAAATAATGTTATTTTACATATTTAAATGTTTTCATATTAAAAAAAAGACGAGTACATATAATTCATATCTTTCATGTAAATCAATTGTTTCATTCATTTTATCATGAAAATTGATATGTATTCATAATAAAAAATGTCATAACAGATTTTTGTTCTCAAGTGGTCTTTAGAAACGTTTTTAAATAAATATTGTCCCCGGTGTTTTGTTTAAGTATGATACGGTAACATTTTTTTGTTGTTTTTAATCATAACGAGATCAAAACTATACTAGACAAAATACTTCTGATGAACTGTTCCCGTAAGAGCTGAAATACTACACGAGTTACTGATGGGATGACCTTCGAAAATTGTCAAAAATCCACTTTTCTTATAATGAAAAGTGGAATTACCGTTTGAATAACATGAAAAACTTGGTCACTAGGATGATTTTGTGTCATATTAAAATCAAAAGGGAACCCGAGAGAATTTTGTAAGACAACCGATTACCTCACCTGTCGCTCTTTTCTTCAATAACCATTTATTATCTAGACGAGTATGTTAGTGGATAGGGATGGCTTGATTACAGACTGCCTTACCTCTAGGCTATACCTGCTTTGCAGGGTTGAGCTTATTGCTCGCCGACGGATCAAAGCATTTTTTTAATCATTCGGACATGAATCTATTGTGACGCAAAATTGACTAAAATCCCAAAACAGGACTTTATTTTCGCACGTGTGAAGACGGGGCAGGTTGGCACTTGATCCCCTACAGAATAAGTCCTCGTTCAGAGTTTTTCTCTCGGGCATATAAGAACTGGCATATTACGTGAGGGATCAATTTAGAGCCAGACTGACCGCCGCTGGCAAAGGGGTTCCAAATTTCACACTATCACACACCCACCAGGCCGCTAAACTTCCTTCCCCTCGGCAATGGATGATTTAGACCTATAGGTTTTAGTCGTAATAATATTATATTGTAGTAGTCGGCAACTCTGGTTTCCCATGTGTTATTTTAGGAATTAATAGGACAATTCTAAGCAAGATAACATAAGGCGAATAGAAGCTAAAAAGGAAATGTGACAACAACAAATTCGTAGTAGAACCGCAAAGAATAACATAGACCACATGGTAACATAAAAATACATGAATTCCTTTACTACAGTTATATACACTTTCAAAGTGTCAAAACATATAATAATTGGACAGTCCACTAATATAAATGTCTTTTCTTGACTTTTGTCTTTCTTCAAATTAAGAGAGAGAGAGAGAGTGGTATGAAAAGTTTGGGTATAAAGGAAAATGGCCCCAAAGTTACTTATCTTATTTTTCGACGGGGTTCCACTGGAGAATCTTTCTTCTTTCACGGGCTACTAGACCTTGTTCTGTTTTTAATACTGGCTTGAAGAACTCGGGTCCCTCATGTCTCAGTATTCTTTTGTCTTCAACCCGGAGTAGAATGGCTATGGTTCGTCTCCCCGCTACGGACCATGCTCAAAAACTGCCTTTCTTCCTATTTACTTCCGCTGAGGGGAAGGAGTCCCCACTTCCAATCATTTGGCTTCTCTCTTCTCCCCCTTGGTGTCCGGCGACCTGAGGTTACTAAGTACCAACATCTGGTCTCCCCTGTGTGGCCTACATTCCTCCTTAACGGTCACTTTTTTGACGGCTTGATACTGTCAATTCAAATACGAGTAGTAATTTTATCTCCCTCCTCCCAGTGGGATATCACGTGACATCACTCCTCTTAAGAGAAGTAAGGGATAAAAGGAATAGCATAAAAAGCTAATTCATTTCACTGTTCTCTCTCCTTTTCTTTTCTTTTTTTTTTTTCACTTCACTTTTCCTTTTATCCCCTTTCTTCTTCATGCTTTGACGAATTCTCTTCCTTTTCCTTTTTTCGTCCTTCGTAATTTTCATCATTGAGGAAGATAATTCCTTTTCTCTTTTTTCCTCCCTCTCTCTCTCTCTCTTTCTTTTTCTTTAATCTTGGCTTCCTTTCTTTCTTTTTCTCTCTTGGCTTTTGGCCCTCTCACGTTTCAACCTTAAGGAGGTAAATTCCTTTTCTTTTTTCGTCATTTTGACGACTTTGTAAGCTTAATTATCAAGCTCTGGGGAGAGAAATTTCCTTTTCTTTTCTCTCTTTCTCCTCTTCGTCACTTGTTGATCCACCTCTTTCTCTCCTTTAGTTTCTCTCTCTCTCTCTTTCTTTCTTTACTCTTAACTCAATGAAGGCATAGTTTCTCTTTCTATTTTATTTATTTATTTATTTATTTATTTTTAACACCGCGAGAGGCTATCGGCTACTACATTGTCCTTTCCAGTGATGTGCACGACCTCCAAATTATATTCCTGTAGATTGAGGTACCAAGCTTGCAACTTTCTGTTTCGGTTCCTCATCCTCTCTAGGAAAGTTAGGGGATTGTGGTCCGTATAAACTTTCGTGCATTTTGCGTTTGCTGTAATATATATCTCAAAATGCCGAATACTACTTATTAGGGCGAATAATTCCTTCTCAACGGTGGCATACATTTGCTGATGCTTGTTAAGCTTCTTTGAGTAATAACTCACGGGGTGCAGGTGACCCTCGTCATCCTCTTGCATCAGCACGGCTCCTATGCCCTCATCACTAGCGTCGACTGTTAGGTGAAATTGTTTCTCGAATTCTGGTGCCTTCAGGACCGGCTCTGTACTCAAAGTATGTTTTATTCCGTCAAATGCTTTTTGGCATCTATCGGACCATCCAAACTTCACCTTCTTCTTCAGTAAGTCTGTTAGAGGTGCTGCTTTTCCCGAAAAGTGTTTGCAGAACCGCCTATAATGTCCTGCCATCCCAAGAAACCGTCGCAACTCCCTTACATTCCTCGGGATGGGGAACTTCTGTATATCCTGGGTCTTCGCTTCACTCGGCTTCACGCTTCCATAGCTCACCATGTATCCGAGATATTTCACCGTTGCGGCCCCAAACTCGCTCTTCGCTAAGTTAATAGTTAGGTTGGCTACTTCTAGTTTTTCGAACACCTTCCTCAGGGTTTCGAGGTGACCCTCCCAAGTGTTATGGTAAATCACGATACCATCAATATAGGCATCTACGCCTTCTAAACCGGCTAAGCACTTCGACATTAATCTCATGAAGGTGGCTTGGAAGTTCTTCATCCCAAAAGGCATGACTCGGTACTGATAGGTTCCGCCTGGGATTACAAAGGACGAGATGGCCTTAGCTTTCTCTGTCAAAGGCACGGCCCAATATCCTTTTAATAGGTCGCACTTGGTAATGTAATTGGCACGGCCAATTCGGTCTATGCAGTCCTCTATCCGGGGGATTGGGAAACAGTCTGCTCTGGTCATCGCGTTGACTTTCCTATAATCGGTGCAGAATCTCACTGATCCATCTTCCTTCCCTACCAGCACACATGGAGAATCCCAGGCGCTATCGCTGGGCTCTATTATTTCATTCTCCATCATATATTTGACTTCCTCCTTCATCAGTTTTTCCTTCCTTGGATTTAGTCGATAAGGGTGCTGCTTCACTGGCTACTAGACTTTGTTCTGTTTTTAATACTGGCTTGAAGAACTCGGGTCACTCATGTCTCAGTATTCTTTTGTCTTCAACCCGGAGTAGAATGGCTATGGTTCGTCTCCCCGCTACGGACCATGCTCAAAAACTGTCTTTCTTCCGATTTACTTCCGCTGAGGGGAAGGAGTCCCCACTTCCGTTTTGAGGTCCCAGCCAATCATTTGGCTTCTCTCTTCTCCCCCTTGGTGTCCGGCGACCTGAGGTTACTAAGTACCAACATCTGGTCTCCCCTGTGTGACCTACATTCCTCCTTAACGGTCACTTTTTTGACGGCTTGATACTGTCAATTCAAATACGAGGAGTAGTAATTTTATCTCCCTCCTCCCAGTGGGATATCGCGTGACGCTATGAATAACCTTGCGTTATAAATTGACTTGGTTGGAAGTCGGTTAAATACTTCATAAAAATTTACTATGTTCCATTATGGCACAATGATATGCATTCATACACACACACACACACACACACACATATACATATATAGAAAAGAAATATATATATATGTGTGTGTGTGTGTGTGTGTGTTGTGGATGGATATCGGAATTATCTTCAGCATCTTTGAAGCAGGGTCAGATTGTCTGAAAGGTCTTTCTTTGCGTGTCTGTTTTTGTGCGAAGACCACACAATAAGCTGTATCCGTGTGAATCAGTGAGAAAGACCAGAAGTGGCAAGTGGCAAGGACCAAGGACGTCGGTCATTCATGGCCCAGGATGCAGGTATGGTCAGTTGAGGCTAGGACGCTAAGCCTATCAGTCAAGGCCAGGAGTTAGTCATTGCCGCTCCCATCTTGTACCTTTGCGCTGATGCACGTGGGCACAGCTCATTATGTGGTCTTCGTGCAAAAATAGACACACTTAGGAAGAGCTTCTAGATAATCTGACACTGCTTCAAAGATGCTGAAGATCATCTCGACAGCCACCCACAACACACAGTGACCTGCACACTCACTTATATATATATATATATATATATATGCAGATTATAATATCACACCATAAAGGCTCAAGTTAGCTAAACTAATCTCTGAGTTCTAATTTTAAGCCCCGAAAATGAAATCGAAGTAAGGAGATGAACTCTGTATTCATATCATGCTTGTACCATTTTGAAAAAAAAGAATCCATATTTCCTTCTACGACCAGCTATGCATAAACACCATTTTGTTCTTGGTTAGCAACCAGTCTAAGATACTGATGAAATCAAACCCAACCTGAAATAGCCTTTTGAAAGGCATGGATTCACTCCTTCTTTAGTTTGGGTAAATAGCAAAAAAGTTGGATTTGATGTTTTATCTACTCTACAATATAAAAACAACTGAGTTTTTGTGTGATAATGCCCCTACTGAAATATAAAATCTCTCCAACCAAGAGGTTTCTCGGAACAATGACCCTCAACTTCCGTCTATAGGTGGTACTAATACGTGATACCTGAGACTACCCAGATGACGAATGAAGCCCGAATGATTTCGGAAAACCCATGCGAATCCATGAATTCATTCTAGAGTCCAGGTTTGGAAACCAAATTACATCTGATAGAGAATGTGGAGTATCTCCCAGGTCCACCCTTACTATGAGTGATAGTACTTGCTAAAGACCCATCAATGGGTCAAACGGACTGTTTAACCTTTTAACTGTATGCAAACAAATGATTAATACAAGATAGAATTATCCATGTTTGAGAGCAATACTTGAAACCATTTTACTGTGCAGAAACAACCGAGTTCTGGTTTATTCAAATTGTTGCCAATAAGCTATTTGTTTCCAAATCATATCTTATATAGGTATAAAAATGATTTGACATTATATAACCTAAAATGTTTGATATGTCATTAAACAAGATCAACAAATAAGATGTGTTTATTCTAAGGTGCTTTATATTTTCTTGCATTTATACTAAAGAACAGACTCTTAAACTACTTTGTTCATCCCTCCTCCAGCTGCTGACCCTTTTTCCATTATTCATCAATTCCTCCTAAGTGACCATTTCCATTTCGAACTCCCTTGAAATATGACATAGATTAGTGATATGCAATCAAATTTCCCGAGAATGAGTTATTATGTGACACTATTCAGTGCAGATTTTGCAGCAGGCGTTTAGCATATCTTTCAAACTGTATTTGCATTTCGATGTTTTAATATCTGATGATTTTAAGTAGTATAGCTTTTGTGTTGTCAATTTTTAATTAGAAAATAAAAAAAACTATTCTAAAAGTTGACATGCTGGCAAATATAGTGTTTACAAGGAAGATATTTTTTATTGCATCAACAATAATTTAAAATTACCTCCAGTAAAGTGAATTTAATAGACAAATATAACAAAAAAGATTAAAATGATTACACGAACTTTATTGGAATTAAAAATGACAAGTGAATATAATTAATGTAAGAAATTGGTTCGGAATAAATGTAGACAACATCTGGTAGATTAAGATTGGTCTGCGCCTGCAAAATAGGTAAACATCATTCATATAAACATATTTAATGAACATAAATCTACAGAAAAATGACAATTTAACTAAAGTGTGACGGCAAATTGACTAAAATCCCAAAACGGGACTTTATTTTCGCACGTGTGAAGACGGGGCAGGTTGGCACTTGATCCCCTACAGAATAAGTCCTCGTTCAGAGTTTTTCTCTCGGGCATATAAGAACTGGCATATTACGTGAGGGATCAATTTAGAGCCAGACTGACCGCCGCTGGCAAAGGGGTTCCAAATTTCACACTATCACACACCCACCAGGCCGCTAAACTTCTTTCCTTTAGATAACAGAAGAATACGGGCCTATAGGTCTTAGTCGTAATAATATTAATATTGTAGTAGCCGGCAACTCCGGTTTCCCGTGTGATATTTTAGGAATTAATAGGACAATTCTAAGCAAGATAACATAAGGCGAATAGAAGCTGAAAAGAAGCATGAAATAACAACATAGACCACATGGTAACATAAAAATACATGAATTCCTTTACTACAGTTATATACACCTTTCAAGGTGTCAAAACATATAATAATTGGATAGTCCACGAATATAAATGTCTTTTCTTGACTTTTATCTTTCTTCAAATTGAGAGAGAGAGAGTGGTAAACGAAATTTGGGTATAAAGGAAAATGGCCCCAAAGTTACTTATCTTATTTTTTTCGACGGGGTTCCACTGGAGAATCTTTTCTTCTTTCACAGGCTAATAGACTTTGTTCTATTTTTTTTACCCTGGCTTGAAGAGCCCGGGGTCCTTCGTGTCTCCGTAATTCTTTTGTCTTCCACCCGGAGTAAAATGGCTATGGTTCGTCCACCCGCTACGAACCCTGCTCAAAAACTAAAATTCTTACTATTTACTTCCGCTGAGGGGAAGGGGTCCCCACTTCCGTTTTGAGGTCCCAGCCAATCATTTGGCTTCTCTCTTCTCCCCCTTGGTGTCCGGCGACCTGGGTGAGGTCATCAAGTACCAACATCTGTTTATCCCCTCTGTGACCCACATTCTCTCTTAACGGTCACTTTTTTGACTGCTAGATACTGCTAATTCAACACGGGAGGATAGTATTAGTCTTACCTCTTCGTCTCCGTGGGCTATCACGTGACAAAAGGAATTCGACTAAGACTTATCTTGTAACTTAGCGTTACTCATATAGCCTTACTTGAGAAAGAATAGCCTTACGGAGCCAATCCTTCAACAGATCAAATTAAGTATTATTAGAAGAAAATGGGGTATTTATTATTAATAGACTTCAGCTGATAATGATTACGATTTTCATAAAAATCCAGAAAGAATACCGGGAAATATTTTATCTGTCTTCGAGATTATTTTGGTGACGTCCATTTTTTTAGAACTTTAATAGAAAAATGACTCGAAAATATACTTATGACCATTGTTTAAGAAATTAAGAATCGTAGATTATCACTCTTCTGTATTGAGTAAAATATCTTTAACACAGTCCTGTCCTATCACCGGAATCATATCCACTGATCTTTGGCCACAACATCCGGTGGACATAGCAGCAGATGCCCAATTCAAGCGGCAGCGTTCCAACCTTGAACCAGCTACTTTTTTACATCAGCCTTTTAAGGGTTTTACACCTGTCCTTTTAAGCTTAAACTACGAAAGTCCATTACGAGTAATTTCAGGGTTCATTTTGAAAGTCTTCTGAGGACTACTTCTGGTCTTTTTACTTACAGCCCTATTAAGACTAGTAAGACTTACCGGTACCACGAGACACGACGAAGCAGCAGCCTGAATCTCGCATTTCAGCCCCCTGATGTTTCCAGATCAACTGCTGCCAATTCTTGCACCTTAGCACGCTGCACATCTCCACATCTACGTCTCGGCACGTCAAAGTTTCCAGACAAGCAGCAACGTCCCCTCTGAGAGCAACACAGACGCACCCAAAAATTTAGGCTACAGCATTGGTCCATGAGCTTACCAACAAATACTTCTCGAGAACGATTTGCAAAAAAAAAAGCTCTGCATTTCAAATTTATCCTTATAGTCTTTGTCATCCTTGCCTAGTTTGTGTCACATCACATTCTTTATAAAAAGTTTACGGGATAGACATACTTATCAGCCCCACAAGAGTTTCCAGTAACTAATATTAATCCTAAATTAATAATATGTTCAAGTCACAGTTCATAGTAAAAGTGATTTAGTTATATTATAAAGAGGAGGTCTGTTGAAGACTTGTGTTGACAGTACTGACCACACCACAGAGATATATTCGTGTCCAAAGTGAGTAAAAAAATAAGAAAAAAACCTGCATTCTTATACTGTTGTTATTGACTACCTTCCTGGTTGTATGTATTTCTCGAACAATCTTGTTTGTACCATGGGCTCCTAAACACGCAGCCCATCATAATAGAAGTGTGCATATTCAGAGAATATTCGGTATCTCATCTCCTTGCCCAATCTTCCCGCCTTTTCATTCGATATGAAAGAAACACCCATCACATTGTTAGCGATTTCTTCTTTCAAGACACGCTTCCGGTGACGTGAATGAATGTCCGGAACTGAAGCGAATAATAAATCTTTCTCTCACGTGAATGCCGGCGCTACACTGGCTATAATTCGACGCATTGAGTGATTGACATTTTGATCATTTAAGTGACTTAGGACAGAGAGAAACATTGTGTATTTAGGTTTGTGTGTGTGTGTGTGAGAGAGAGAGAGAGAGAGAGAGAGAGAGAGAGAGCAAGTGAGAGAGAGAGAGAGAGCAAGTAAGAGAGAGAGAGAGAGAGAGAGAAAAGAAGGGTATTTAAACAAAACAAACCGGAAAATCTTGGTTCATATAGTTTCTCCCTAATATTTTCTGATAGATAAATTGATAAAGAAATGTTGATGGATGGAGCAAATGAGATATAAATAGATATGATAAGAAAATGGAACATCTATCAAATAAGTATAATTTTTAAGCTTATCAATTTGACACATACAGACTGAACCTGGTAGTGATGGTAATGAATAGGTATCTCACAAGCTTCAGAGCTCCAGAAATGGAGACTCACCATTTGCTGCAGTTTAGTGTCATTTGAAGGAAACAAGTGAGGATGAATTCATGTAAATCAAAATTGGATGGAAATGAGTTGGGGATCGAAATAGCACGTTTCTGATAATTTTTCTATTTCGTGAATGATCCGATTACATAAAGCAAATATTCAAATGGCAAAAACCCTGCCAGACTCGTAAATCTCCAATCGAAGTATTGACCTTTACTAACGGTAAAACCCTGACGTCTGTAGATAAAAGAAACTTCAGTAAGGATTTAGTCTTTAATCACGCCCAGATATGTTTGTATCTTAAAATACTTTCGCTTATTATTAAAAAGTAAAAGTGAGAGATATTTATAATTACTGTTACGAAAAGAAAATATATAATTATCTTTATTATTAGGCCCACACATCCAAGTGAAATGGGATAGATGATTATTGTTAATCTCATTGTCTGATTTGAATTCAGATCAACAAAGAGAGAGAAAGAGAAAGAGAGAGATAGAGAGAGGAGATGTAGAGGGTAGAGAGAGGTAAAGTGAAAAAGAAAACTATCACGCCATTTTTCTTTTTTTTTAATCGCATATCAAATGAAATATTTTTACTAATGGACCCATACTAATTCCGCGTGTCTTCGGTTAAGACATGATTTATTTCGTATAATATCCCTTTGATTGCTAAGAGAATATAACTATGTCACATAAAAAAAAACAAGAAAGAATAATTTAGACAAGAAAAAGAAAGTCAGTGTGGTTGATATAAAGTCATAAGAACATTGGGATATATTGTAAAGTATATTTTCATGGTCCCAAGGACGCTATAAAGAAAGAAAGAAAGAAAGAAAGAAAAAAGAAAAAAGAAAAGTAAGCTGATATTAAGCTATCAAGTCCTTAATAGTCTGACAGAATGTGATGCTTGTACATAAAAACATGATTATTATTATTAGGAAGTAATAGTCATCTACGTTAGCACTTTTATCAATTATTCTTAAATATATTTTGCTTCAAATTGACTTTATTTTCTGTCAGAACTGATAACACATTAAAAACAACTTTAATTTTGTGCTGCACTCACAAACAATAATCATTTATTAAGCAAAGTTTAGCTTTGGCATTAAGTTTAATTCATGTGGTATTAAAAAGGCTTGAACCTAATAATGTTTAGCTAAATAGGCATATTAACAATTATCTTACAATTAGCTTCACCTAATTTAATAAGTTTTGTTTAATTTAACTTAGGACCAGAAATACGATATCTCATGTTGTGTAATGGTTAAAAAGCTGGATTAGCAAACCATTGCTACTGAGTTCGATTCTCCCTCGGTACCCATTCATCCGGCTTTATACCATAACTAAGGTAAGCTTAGTATGTAACGAAATAATTAGCATCAAACTAACTGTATATAACGAGTTAAACATAAGCAGACTATTTTTTCTTATTTAGTGTCCAATAGTAGTAACCAATGCCGTACACAGGAGATTAAATGACATCAAGTTCAATGACTTCTGAGTTTTTTCTATATGATCAATAATGCTGACGTCATTTTGGTCTTGATTCTTATGCCTACTTAAAGTTACTTTAATCTTCCTTGCTAGTCTGGTTACGGTCCGCTACTAATTTAAGGTTTTAATAAGTTTATTTGCCAGCGCCTACTAATAGTTTTAGTTAATTGATTGAAACCTAATTGCAAATAGTTCATGGAAAAAAAGAGTGGGGACTGGAGGTAGGTTCGTAATAGTAATAAGTTAGAATGTAAGGAGTTGAATAGAGTAGCGTTTTTTTTTTTGTTTTTTTTTTAGAAATATGCATTAGATTGGTAATATGAGCATAGATTATTAACAAAGGAGGAGGGAGATCTAGGCAAATAAGAATGAGTTAATCTATAGCAAATGATTTCGTGAGCCAAATAAATCGTTTTCGTTTTTTTTTTTTTTTTTGCCTTTGAATAAGGGTATAAGGTAAGAGTTAAAGACTGACTGAATAGTTTGAGTAAGGGCTTATTTCATGTTAGTTTGGAAGTATTAGTATTGGATAGATTGGGGGGGGGATATGTGTAAGTCTTGTTAAGTAAGTCTTGGACGAGTATTAAAAATACCATCTTACCTCGGTACCGAATCCGGAAGTAGTCAGCCAAGGTATTTGTTGCACGCCCCACCTTACGGGCAAGTGTGGCACATGCCCTTTTTTTCGGTGGGTCCGGGCGCAGAGCCGTAGCCCACACGCGCCGGGCGATTAACCCAACCTCCTCGAAGGGAGAAAAAGCCTGGGGGAGAGGTCCCCTGAGGCCGAAGGAATTCCCCAGGCACAGAGACACACGCTGCCAGATCTATGCCTCGACAACACGGGCGACCAAAGTGCTACACAGCACCTGGAGAGGTCCAGTCCAAAATCAGTCCTTCGCCAAAATGATTTGGACAGCGGCTAAAGTAGTCAGCCAAAGTATTTGTTGCACGCCCCACCTTACGGACAAGTGTGGCACATGGCCTTTTTTCGGTGGGTCCGGGCGCAGGGCCGTAGCCCACACGTGCCCGGCATTTCCCAAAAATACCTACGGCCCCGTCCGCATTCTCCTTATTAGGGGCGGCTCAGGCGCCGAGCGATTAACCCAACCTCCCCGAAGGGAGTACAAGCCTGGGAGGAAGGCCCTCTGAGGCCGAAGGAATTCCCCAGGCACCGAGACACACTCGGCCAGATCCGTGCTTCGACAACACGGCCGGCCAAAGCACCTGGAGAAGTCCAGTCCAAAATCAATCTGTCGCCAAAATGATTTGGACCGCCGCTGAAGTAGTCAGCCGAGGTATTTGTTGACCGCCCAACCCAACGGGCAAGTGTGGCACAAGGCCTTTTTTATGGTGGGTCCGGGCGCAGGGCCGTAGCCCACACGCGCCCGGCATTTCCCAAAAATGCCTACGGCCCCGTCGGCATTCCCCTTATTAGGGGCGCCTCAGGCGCCGAGCGATGAACCCAACCTCCCCGAAGGGAGTAAAAGCCTGGGGGGATGGCCCCCTGAGGCCGAAGGAATTCCCCAGGCACCAAGACACACTCGGCCAGACCCGTGCCTCGACAACACGGCCGGCCAAAGCGCTACCCAGCACCTGGAGAGGTCCAATCAAAAATCAATCTGTCGCCAAAATGATTTGGACCGCGGCTGAAGTAGTCAGCCGAAACCGGATGAGGTAAAGATGGTATTATATATAGTAGAGGAGTGTGAAATGCCCTGTTTTTCATTGGCTGTTACTGAATGACAGATGTCTATAAGAACGGCAGAAGTCCGGCCTTATTTTTTTTTTTTTTTGTTTTTTTTTTCTTTGCTTTGGTAGAGGCACGAGCGTAGTACGTCTCGATCAAGGAGGCGGCTTGGCTCTTCTAGAGTCATGCCAGAGTTTCTGTCGGAGCCGATATGATGCATATAACCCGAAATCGGCGATGAAGACAGTGCATCACTGAAGACCTACCTTGATGCATCTAGGATGTATGATTGAATTTGTGGTTTGGTTCAAAAGTTCTCTTTGCCAGCGATGGAAATGAAGCATTCAAGACAGTAATTTGAATTCTTAGGAAAACCTCTGAAAACTGAAAGTTGATACCACGGTAATGTATAACAGCAGCCGGAAATATCTAAAGATATGGAAAAGCAACTATTTCTCCGAAAAAAAAAACATTTGGTGAAAACAAATAAACAAAAAACTCTAACGATTAAACTTCTCACAGCATATCATTAACTTTCTTTAGATCTGTTAATATGTATGAACGTAATCACTTACTTGTACATGTTCTTGACACAACGGTTTTCTTGATTAAAGGAAAGGCTTCGAAGTTGTGTACGGTAAACCGAAACTGTTTTTTGGGTCGACTTGCAATATTAGTTATTTCCCTCTTGTTCACACCACTTCCAATGCCAATACTAAAAACAACAACTCCACTCTTTTTAAGAGCAGCAGCTTCTCTCTTGGTTTCGTTTGCATCATTCGACTTACCATCAGTGATAACAATAGCAATATTAGGAACACCTTTCCGATCACCGTTTTGCTTTTTAAAAGAATCCTTTCTTAGGTAATTTAGACCATCGCTTGTGTACGTCAAGCCTTTATGATATGTAATATGTTCAATACCTCTACGAAGTGCTTCCAGATTATTATATTTCTTCATATTAAACGCTTCATTGACATAGTGGCTGTATGTTACGACACCAACTCGCACGCCGTCGTTGGCAATGTGAAATGAACTGACGATATTTTTGACGAAGTTTTTCACCTTAATGAAATTCTTCGCACCAATACTTGACGATTCATCCAAGAGAAACATGATGTCTGCGACGGCTTTTGTACATACTGAAAAATATTACAAATACATTGTTAATTACAATGTTTTCAGTGGAAAACCCCAAAATTATTCTAATGATGACTCTTAAAACTTTAACTAAATCGAGTTCTTGAACCATTTGTAAATGTTCATTGCTTCTCTATTGAATTCTTACAAGTGTGAGATTCATAGCAAAACCTTTCTTTTTTCCTCTCTCTATAACTAATATCTGTGTGTGCGTGTGTATGTAGAAATGCATGTAGTTTATGCATAGATGTATAATATTCACAAATACATGCAAGGTGTGAACAATATGACCAGAAAAACTCTTTTTTGCTCGTTCTTAAGGCAATTGGATCTCTTTAATTAGAATTGTAATACAGCAAAAGATTTTCAGACTTTAGATATTCTACTTGAGCTTTTATTTCACTAAATTTTGTGAATACCTTGAGCGTGACAATATCTACGATTTTATTCACAATTTGCAGTTATTTGCCCTGCATATGGAAGTATCTATCAATGCAGAATGTCGAGAATATTTACTAAATGGATCAAATGAGAGACAATAGTTGTTTTTTTTTTTACCAATAAATATAAATTCAGAAATGAGCGCGATTCCGTTTGTCTTAGGCGAAAAATTCAATTTTCAGTTTTTCCTTCCGGTTATATATATTGTCATGCAGCCTTTTTTCTCTTGATCATCTCTTGCGCATATACAAATTGAATTGTTGATTATCTGCTATTTTACATTAATAACATTTCTCTTATAAGAAAAACCATTATTATGCACGCACCCGCCTGAGCACATGTAAAAGCAAGCTTAGATTTTGATATATACTGAATATTTATTCTTTAAAATTAATGAACTACCATAAGAATTTCAGAGGCATACTATTGCTTAAATTGAGAATACGCAAAAGATTAGCAAGTTTGCGTTATGTCGTGACAGAGATGAAACCTAATAAGCAAAAGCAGAAAATTGGCAGAAAAGGAATACAACAGAAGGCACTATTGGGTAGGAAAAGTTATCTACACTGAATCGTGCAAGAGTCGGAAATTCAAGTGCAAACAAGAACCTGTGCAAGAAAATGAGATGCATTAATTTTCTGGTTATTTGAGATACAAACTGGGAGAACATGGAATTGTTAAGTTTGCCGAGGATGAGTCGGTGGGGAAGTAAGATACTCTCGTGTGTGAACGACATTGAACTGTTTTTCTGTAATCCAAAACCTGGTGCTCGGATTTGGTGCGTTATATAGACACGCTAGTATCGTCAAATCTCGCTGAACGAGAGGTTGGGAGTATAAAATATGCTACAATCTGTCTCTCTTTGGTAGTTTATGTTTGGGTTTCAGACAGAAGACACGTATGTCTACGTTACCAGTTTGTTACCGTTATAAGAAAAGGTTGCTTGTAAGCAACGACGCCGTTTCGTTGCAAGCCTTTACGTCTTTAATTCCCCACCCCCTTACTCGTCGGTAAGATAATTCTGACACATTGCAACGAAATCGTCTTCACTCTGGAATTAAGTCAAGAGCTTTTGTTTGAATAGACGACATGGAGGATACTTTCTCGTTGGAAGACCTTAAACTAAGTCAAAAACTTCTTCAAAGAAATATCCAGACTACCCAAGAAGGATTAGACAAGAAGAATTCTGCAGAGGTGTTTCCTGTATTCAAGAGAGAAGTAGAAGACTGGTTGGAAGAATTTAAAGGAGTTACCTTTGGCATATAACAACAATTGGCTACAGAGGAAGACTGAATCCTTGACAAGGTTAAGTCAAACTTCTTTCCGCTTCAAGTATCCTGAGCAATTTAGAGACTACATCTGGATTCCCTATGGGTCAGTACTAAAGCTGACAGGTCAGACTGCTACGAAAGTGAGACCCATGTTTAATTGTTCATATAAAAATAAAAACTCGGTCTCATTAAACGAAGCAGCATATCCCGGAGTAAATCTTATGGCGGACATGTTAGAACTGATGATTCGATTCAAAACAAACTGATATGTCTTGTTGGCTGACATCAGAAATGCCTTTCTGAAGATTCACCAAGAGTCTGAAAAGGATCGCACTCGATTTTGCTTTTTTCTGAAGAAAAGTGAAAACTTGCATTGTTACCGGTACAAAACGATTATATTTGGCTTCAATGCAAGCCCTTTTATTTTAAACTATGAGCTGAAGTTTCACGCAGACAAATTCCCTTGGGTGAATGTTCGCAAGCACTGACGTCCAATTTTTATGTAGATAACTTTGTGAAAACCGGGAATAATGCAGAAGCCCTATCTGTAAGAAAGCGTCTACTGAGAGGGAATTTTGATTTGCAGTCTTGCAATTCCAACTGTGGAGAGCTTCAAAAGAAAATGGAGGAAGATGTAACACTATCAGTATTCGAGTCTGGTTGGGAAAAGATGTTGGGATATCTGTATGACCCTGTTGAAGATTCCATAAAATTCCCCCGACACTCTTGCGATATGGAAGCGTCAACTAAGAGGAGGATATTATCTGAGACTTCTAAGGTATTTGGCAGTGCGAGGTCGTCTGTTGATGAGGAAATTATGGAGACAAAAACTGAGTTGGGATAATGCGGTTCCTCAAAACATGAATTTAGTTTGGAGAACGCTGGCAAAGGATCTATCAGCGTTAGACTCTGCATCTTTACCGAGGAGAGTTTTACCATTTTATTTTTCTTTTGCGATGCTTCTAAAGCCACATATGGTTTTTCAGTAAACGCTGTACAGGATAGAACCTCAGCCTTAGTATTTGCCCAAGCAAAAATAGCACTTCTGCAGGGCAACCTCCCACCCACGTTGGAACTCCTGTCTGTATTTCTAGCCGTGAAGTATTTCCCTTTTTTAAAAAAATCCCCTGGGGACATTCCAACAAAGGATATTTATATGATCACAGACGATCAGGTGGTTCTGTCCTGGATTCTGGCTGAGTTCGTCCCCACAGAAAACGTATTTGTACGAAACCTGTTACAAGATATCACTCAAATGACTTAGAACATTGAACTGAACTTTGTCATAAAGGTGAACTTTCGATATGTTTCAACTGCGGACAATCCAGATGATTACATCACCAGAGGGCTGACCATAAAAAAAATAGAGAAAAGCTTTCTCATTGGCACGAGGGACCTGAATGGATAAGGCAGGAGGAGTCCTTCTGATGCCATCTTGAGCTGGGTTGCCTTTCCAGGGTTCAGAAGGAGCAGGTTCCCTCTTCTGTGAATTATTTAGCCGAACGTAAGGTCGTAGCTACTGCAGATGTTAGAATGGAAAAATTTTCCAGCTTTAATAAGTTGATCAGTATAACTTCACTGGTCTTTAAGTTTATCAACAGGTTAAGAAAGAGGATCATAAGTTGCAAGCAAATAGCTACCTGATCAAGACCATGCGAAGACATACCTTTTCAGTGGAGTTGGACTTTTTGTTAGACCCTGAAGGCAAGAGCATGCCTAAACTGGTGAAAAACTTTAAACTTTTCTTGGACCCCAAAGACATCATATGATCATGAGGAAGGATAGGAAGATCAAAATATCACCCATACGAAGTCCAGAATCCAATTCTATTGGGAAAAAGGGCATCATATGACAAAATTGATTATTCAAGAGTACCATCAGAGAAGCCTATATTTAGGCTTGGGCACAACCTTGAATGAAGTAAGATTAGCCGGATATTGGATACCAGACAGGCTATTAAGAATGTGGTTGGCAATAGCGTTGAATGCAAAAAATACAACGCAGTTTCCCTCTCGGTACCAAATTCAACTGACTTACCAGCACCTCGAGTGAATTTCGTCAGATCCTTTCTACATACCGGTGTGAATTAAATCAGCCATATCGATGTCCAAGGAAAAGATAATGATAATAAATGTACATCATTCTCTTTACATGCATGAGCATTAGAGCTGTACATTTAGAACTGGTTTCCGATATGACAGTAAAAATATTTCTTCAGGCGTTGATAAGGTTCACAAATGCAAATGGAATCCCTTCATTCCTTTATTCAGATAATACCCGCTGCTAGAATTATCAACAAGGGTATGATAATGGATGAATTCAAAGAGTGGTTCAGTCCATACACGAGTAGTTTAAAACATTTTACCATTCCACGGTTTTCTCCTTAGTATGGTAGCAGTTAGGAAAGGCCTATCAAAACCATAAAATCTTGCTTATACAAGACTATAGGAAGATGAAAAGTAGACTATTTTGGGCTACTAACAATCTTATCGCACTTATAAAGAGCAGCAAATAGCTGCCCCTAGACATATAGGCGCTCTGAGGACACTGATCTGGGTGTCTTGACCCCTAATTCACACATGAACACAAATATCGGCCAGGAAATGATGATAGGATTGGACAACCAGTACCTGAAAACAATCGACCCTCCCAGTCTAATGGATTTAATTCAGACGGTGCAATTTCGTGAAGAAAGTCTGGCTAAATTTTGAAAGGTTTGGCATGATAGCTATTTATTGAGTCTCAAAGAAAGATCCCTGAGCCTGGCTGCTTGTTTGTTTAAAAATAAAATAAAGCCAAGGGATTTAGTGCTCATAAAAAGCCCCCTGAAGACCAGGCCTTTTTGGTCCCTATGAGAAGTTCTTGAACTAATACAAGGAAGTGAAAATTTAGTGCGCATGGTAAAGGGGAGTATAAAATATGCCACACTCGGTCTCTTTTTGATAATTAATGTTTGGGTTTCAGATAGAAGACACGTGAGTCTACGTTACCATTTTGTTATCAGCTTGTTATCCTTATAAAAAAAGGTTGCTTGTAAGCAACGACGCCATTTCCTTGCAAGTCTTAACGTCTTTTCTTCCCTACCTACTTACTCGTCCGTTAGATAATTCCGACAAAATATCATATCTGTAAATTAACAAGATAAATTGATTTTACTGTTCTAGTGACAATTGAGTGAAAATAAAAGAAAACGAAAATTTAGACCAATACTTGGAAAAACTTCCAGTTCAAAATGGTGCGAAAAAATTGCTACATGTAAAGTTATAGTAAAGAGGTTGTTTTGGATATGAGAGGAACAGTTTTTAAATTATAAATGTAATACCAAAATGGGAAATACTATTTTAGAAATCAACAAACCTTTCGGTATGGGTGGCGGCAAAACTGCGGCTATAAATAAATAAAGGAATAAATAAATAAATACATAATTGAAAAAATAAACTTTTGTACGAATTAAAATTAAATCAAATTTAAATTCGATTAAGTTAAAATTAAGCTGAAATAATGATAAGCTGAGTTTCAGAAAAATATGCAATATTACAATGATGACACCCGCTTTGATATATAAGAATACTAGAAGAAGCTCGCTGTATTATGTATGAAATAACATTTGCTAATATCTGAAAATGTTATGTAATGTAGTGAAAAAAATGATGGAAGGTGCAAAAAATATATAGTGGCTTTTGTCTAGTGTCAAATGTTAAGGAAATAACTACTTTCTAACCTTAAAATACACAACATATAGTAACGGCATTTATTTATTTATTTTGTCAAAGAAAGCTAACCTACTCTGCCTTTGATTTTTAAGGAAGCGACGTGCATCGGTTGGCCAGTCGACCATGCTTTGTCATAATAAAAGGCTGGGGTAAACTTTGAACGGCAGTTTTTTACACTTCACAGAGAGTTGATCTAGCCTACACACATACTAGAAACGATGTGTTTGATAGAAGGTATTTAGTTTTAGACGAGAACTTGTCTCCAGTAGACTGGTGTTTGGGCTTTTCGGTGCTTTGAAATAGAGGGAAGAGAATCTCATTTGTTTACATTGAATTTACAACCATTACACTCCTGTTCTAAAATATCATAATCAAAATATGTGTCTCTATGTTTAAAAACGTATTAATAATTCTTCGTTAAGAAATCATCAATATAATGAATCGAAACCCTCACCAATCGGTTCGAAGAATATCGATATAATTTTGTATTGTGTTCTATTGAACATAAGGACACTGAACGTATCTAAAACCAAACTGAGCAAGAAACTTAATGAAGGTAAAAATCGTCATTTATAATAATTCAAGTTATGCGTTAAATGCATCAATTTTCTGTTAATTGTAGATATAATGAGTGGAAATATTTACGATATTTGATCATACAAAGAATTCACATTTTTATAATTAGCAGTTGCAATAACAAAATGTACTCCATCAACTGACTTTCGACTAGTTGGAAACACACATGTTTATTTGGTATACATATAATTATGTAGATAATCTTGCAATGATTAATAGCCTGAACCTGATTTAAATTTAGGGATATTGAAGGTTGAAAGTGATGACATTTAAATCATACTGATACTAACATAGTAATCTAAATTATATTACTTCATATCTTTCGTGCTAAGATTTAAATCATATTGATGATAGTCACTTCTGTTTCACAAATATAAAAAATTGTGACTTCTATAAATTACACAGATATTCATGAAATAAGTATAATATTATATATACATATAATCTCACCTTTGCATGTTCTTGAGACAATTTGTTTCATGATACTTTGAAGGGCATTGAAATTTTTCACGGTGAATCTGAACTGGTTCGTGGGTTGACTTGCGATATTCGTTAATTCCTTCATGTTCACATTGTTTCCAATTCCGATACTAAAGATAAAAACACCATCACTTTTAAGTGTTTCAGCTTCTAATCTGGTTTCATTTGCATCATTCGACTTACCATCAGTTATAACAATAGCAACATTAGGAACACCTTTCCGATCACCGTTTTGCTTTTTAAAAGAATCCTTTCTTAGATAATTCAGGCCTTCACTTGTGTACGTCAAGCCCTTAGGATAGTAAATATTTTCAATACCTCTCCGCAGTGCATCCAAATCAGCATATTTCTTCATATCAAACACTTCACTAACATAGTGACTGTATGTTACAACGCCGACACGCACGCCGTCGTTGGCAATGTGAAATGAACTGACGGTGTTTTTGACGAAGTTCTTCATTTTAATAAAATTCTTCACACCAATACTTGAGGATCCATCCAAGAGAAACATGATGTCTGCAATGGCTTTTATACAAACTGAAAAATAATTTAAACATACTATTAACCTGTAGTGTAATAGTTATCGTCGAAGGAAATAGAACCGGCGAGCCATGTTCAAATCATAGATGTTTGCGTTTTACTTTACCTCCTCGTTAAGAACCTGGATCCATCTTTTCTCCTACCACTATAAGAGAGGAGACGATAAAGCAGATCTGGAAATGTACAGTAAATGTTGTAATAGACAGAAAGACTAAAATTCGAGCCAGCTTTTATCCGCTTCAAACTTATGACGCCTACCGCTCGCATCCAAGTTAGTATATATATATATATACATATAAGAAAAAATATAATCTATAATATATATCAAGCTAAAATTTCAATTAAAGAAAATGATGCTAATGATAAGGTATATATAGGTATGACTAGCCTAAACTGGAAATTTTGATATTACAACCACCTGCACACATTTCGAAATCCAACATTAAACAAACTCCCCGATCTAAGAATAACTGGTATCTGATAGAACCAGGACTAACACCTATTATAAATTGGAAAATAATCAAAATATCTTCCTCGAAAAACAACTTACATGGTAAGTGTAATTTATGCTCAGAAGAAAAAAATATGTATATTGAAATATTTTAATGGAAATTTAACAGAAATGATATCTTCATGCAAACATATAAATAAATTCTTATAATGATTTAAATTGATTTATTTATAATATTAAATAGATTTAATTAATTTTAGTTTCGTGATTTACATATTTAAATTCTATATTGGAATAAAGTAAAGTTAGCGACCATAGTCGAGGGTGACCCGAAGGCTCCCTTTTCGATAGCTACTACACCAAGGTGTAGGGGAGGGCGCTACTCCATTCCCAGGATTGCTCCACTTTACCCTTGAACCGTACCTTATAATGCTGAGTGTTAAGCAAGGTGGTATCAAGTTCCATTTTTAAAGTCTTTGGTATGACTCGACCTGGGATTGAACCCAGGTCTCCCGGGCCATTGGCGAACACCCTAACCGCTGGGCTAAGTGTTCCGTAATTTAAAAGAAAACAGATTAGATAATAGATAATTTAAAATAGATTTTTATAATAAAGAATATAACTAAATTTAAAGGATAAGTAAATGTATAGAGTTTTTAAAACTATAATAAAATAATGAATAATAAAAAAATAAAATAATACATTATTGGTAAAAAGATTAATATAGCCTTTAAACAAGAAGGAACAGTCTCTGTCCTACACCGTTTTTAGTACACCGTTTTTTCAATACGCATGTAAACAAAAATTTGAGAAACTAATACTTAATCTATTTATATTATAAGTTAGGAATTGTTTGTTACATTAATAAGATATCTGTTATTTATTAATTCTTTGTTTATTATAAATAACTTAACATTCGATATGTTAATTTCTTCGTAAAAGTTTTTCGATATTTTTAATAATTAGAAATAACTTTTGTAAAGTGATATCAGTATTGTATTATTACTTTTGGATTACAGGAATTATTTTATTTAATATTTTATAATACATAATAGTTTTAACGGAAGAATGCGTATTTTATCCAAAGTCGTATCCCACTATTTAATTTTTCCGGAATTGAGTTTTTGAATTTTCGGTAGTATTTAAATTTGGGGTAACGTTTTTTTGTTTTTCAAAGAAATGTATAAACATTGTATACAAAAAATAATAGATAAATCTCCACCGTAAACATTTTCCTGATTAAAAAACATGATATATATATATATATATATATATATATATATATATATATATATATATATTAAAGATTATTTTAATCAAAAATTATTTTAATAACAATTAATTGAACTATTAAAATTAATCAGAAAAATGTTTTTTCAAATCCTATTCTCACCATACAAGAAATATAAGAACATCCAAATGAAAATTTTCTTTCGCGCAACATCTGATGACTGTCATCACGATTAGAAATAAATCTATGATGAAAACAAAGTAAATGTTTTCCTTTATATATATATATATATATATATATATATATATACACGAAGATCATTAAATAAGTTTCCAGACTTTTTTCGTATGAGCACTTTTATTGATAGTTCACTCATGAAATTCTAGTCCCCATCGAAGTAATCTCCTCCGGTTGCAATGCACTTGTTGTACCGTTCCAAAAAATTCTAGAAGGCCCCATGGAAGTCCTCTTGTGTAAGTGTGTCAATGACCTTCGTCACAGCCTCTTTCACCTCCTCAATTGTCTCATAATGACAGCCTCTGAGCTTAGGGAATAACCAAAAGTCACAAGGAGCAACGTCTGGACTATAGGGAGGGTGAGGAATTGTCTTGATGCCCATCTAGTTCAAATAGTCTGTGACAAGGTTGGAGTTGTAGACTTGGGCATTGTCCTGGTGGAAATGCCACTGACCCGATTTGAAGAGTGCTGACCTCTTCCGACGGAATCTCTTCCTGAACTTTCTTAAAACCTCAACATAGTAACTCTAACCCTAACCATTTGGCCAGTCAACTCTAGTGCATTGACTTCCTTACTCCTCCCACACCTCCCATTATCCCTCACAGACTCCTTGCCTTTTTTGAATCTCTTATGCAACTCAAAAACTGATGCTCGGTTCATGCAAGAGGGTTGAAAAGCAGTCTGAAGCATTCCATACATTTTTGTGGTATTTTTTCCAAGTTTAAAACATAATTGTTTTGCATATTGTCTTCTAAAGTGTCCTCACGTCTAGATTGCATTTTTAAAATTCACCATCGGTGACAATCAGGCTTTAGTAGGGTGTATTCCAATTCCTACTGTAGCTGTTCATTTGAACCTGAAATCATAAAAATTGGTTAGTCATCTCATAAGATGTATAGCAATAACATACTGAATTTTCAAGAGTCCACGACAATTTTAAATGCCTGTAAAAAAAAGTCTGGAAACTTATTGAAGGCACCACGTATATATATATATATATATATATATATATATATATATATATATATATATATATATATATATATATATATATATACTGGGTTTTAGAGCTAAGCACTGAACTGACGCAATTTTCATGATGACTCTTAACGTTAATGGGAGAGTTATTTCATTATTAGAAAATGATACTCGAGTTGCTTGTTTTTCAGAGAAGATCAGAATTTCGTCATTTAAAATATTTGTCGATGCAAAAAGTTATCGTAAAATATATGCCGTGTATAAATTAATTGTATATATCGAATGTACACAGTCCAACTACAATACAAACCAAGTTAAAAGATCATTGAAATACGACAGTTATAATTTGAAAGGGCCAGGATTTTCAAGGTTGAATGTAAGTTTCTTTATTCAGTGGTTAATATAGATATGAGAGCCGTTCATTAAAAACAGGTATATTGTTAACAACATTTTAAAAAATTGAATAGTTTTAAATTTTATATATATATATATATATATATATATATATATATATACTTTATTTGTCAGTTGACCCATGTCTTTGAGAAAAAGTTTGGTTTGTGAACTGATGTATTCAAGAGTAGTACCAAACTGCTCATATGCCAGAAACTAACCCTTTACCGTGTATACAAAGAAATTTGGTGTAGCATCCTTATTCCTAATACAATAATCCCAAGGGTCGTTAACCAAATTAAAACTTTAGTTGTTTTGGAAGGGTCTTTAAATACGTGATGTATCATGTATATTCATATGCGATAGTAATATAAGGACTGGAATCCATACCAGCACCCACTTTACATTTCAAGGAGCATTTAGATTAGTAAACGATGTGAGTTCAATTCTAAATGGGTGCCTCATACTTTTGGTTAAGTGCCACTAAACTAAGTTTAGTAAACTACTTCATACTACATATGACCGATTACACAAAATATACGTGAACCTGCGCGTTCAGTTTGGTTCTGGTAAGGGAATACGTTACATATTATGTACTTTAGTACATTACTCTATGTAACTCCTTTGTGAACATCTGTTTTCTTGATTTAGCATAACTTTGCGCATTTTTATGTAAAGCTGATGCCCAAGGAAATGGAATTGGTGATCTGTTTACAATTCCTGAAAGAGGCTTTGTGTTTCACTTCGGGCTAATGCCCTTAAGAAAAACATGAATCCATCTCTTCCCCTTACAATTATGAGTATATACGTCGGGCAGACTAATTTCTTCAGCCTTAATAAGTAATTCTAAATTAAACCAGCTTAAAAACTGACCTTGTCACGTCTTGCACGTGGAGGATGGGTTTGGGTAAATACACATTATTGCATATATTAGTTCCTTCATTTCATTATTTATTTCTGTCATTACTGGATAAGATTTTAACTTGTAAAATGATTCAAGTCACGCATCTCAAAGGAAATGTTGATGTTTAACATTCAGGTAGACATTAAAGAAATTATGATTTTTTCTATTTCAACTTGGCATTTAATAAGACAATTTTTAGCAGAAAAATCAAGAAGTACATTCATTCAGTTCATCTGAGAGGAAGGAGTGGAAGAATATTTAGCGTTCTGATTTTTTAATTGTATTTCCGTGGTGAAAGTGGCTATTGTTAGATCAGTGAAAGAATATTTGATGCGGGTAAAGACTTGTTGGAATATCCCCCTTCATTTCTCGTTTTATCACTGTTTTCTCAAGTGATGGAAGAATTCATATACCAGAATTTTGATAAACCTTAGTTAGCCAGTCATATGATGGGCTGTAGATTTTAAAAGTAATTGCCTATAAAGAACAAGGCATGTTTTCGACCGAATTATAAATGGAATGTAATTCTCACTTTCTTATTCAGATTGAATCTATCGGCATATCGTTCTCCCATAATGAGTATTGAGTATTGAATTGTTGATTGTCAACCATGTTTACATTATTAGTCATATTTCTCTTTGAATGCACTTACACATGCAATTTAATACAAAAGCTTTAAGATAAGTTTAGTGTATATTCTCTAAAAAGAATACACTGATGTCCAAATAAGTATTTTCTGTGTATAAATTGATAATACGTAGAAGAACAACGTTTACATTATGTGGAGACAGATATTAAACAATCATGTAAGTGACATTAATTGAACAGTTATACATTGAAAAGTATAGTCTTATGCCCAAATAATCATTTCCTATGTTCATTATTAGTTATTATAAAATAACACAAGAAATCAAAAGATGTTTTGGGCATTGGAAAAAAGTTTTTATTAATAATGACAATTAGAATAGCAAAATGGAAAATTCAATTTTAAAAATCAACTAACCTTTTGGTATTGGCAGAGGAGACACTGCAGCTAAAATAAATAAATAAATAGATATGGAATAAATTTTAATATGAAAAAATAGTATAACTTGGAAAGTTGGTCTTTAGATAATTCAAAAGGAGTTTAGATTGTGCTAAATTTTGATCAACAGAACATATCAAAGCCAAGGTCGCACGTTCAGTAGTTTCCAAGAACTTAGTCCTTACAAAGTATTTCTTATGATATATATATATATATATATATATATATATATAATATATATATATATATATATATATCATTGCTTGGTTTCATCAACGATGATCAAAAAGGGGCGGTCCACGTCCACTATTGGTATGTTCGTGAAAAATAAAGTTATGTGGAACTGGCCCGTACGTTTGCTGCTGCCACAGCTGAATGTCTGGTCAGGGATTTGTGGCATATTGTTGCGGTTCTTCCTTCTGGGGTTGGGAGCGGTCCCGTTGGTATTTACAAATGAGACGACGAAATAGTGGTGGTAAGATGCCAGGCGTAACGGTTTTCACCTAGGGTGGACCAATATGCTCTCGGGCAGGTGATAATTCCCCATCTAGGAAACATATCATTCTAAGCGTGGCTGGAACCTTAGTAGCATAGCTTCAATGCTGGTTATCATTGCTTTTTCCAGTGAAGTCACTCCAGTGGATGTCCAAAACAGCTCTATTCATGCTGATTTTCTTCCTCTTCCTCAGGTGTCTGTTGTACCACACGCGTTTATTGAGTCTACCAAAAGTACTGCTCGCCTTTGTCCACATGTTATTGATTTCTTTGTCAATCATGGTATCTGACATCATGGTGCACCGCCGTCAGTTGGGCCAATGGACTGTCTCCAACTTAGTTACGTCAATAGCGATGTAGGTAGGTCGGAATTTTTTCCGAGGTTCAGGATGGTGGAATAATTCTGTCTTCTTTTAATTGTCTCCAAGCCCTCAGAGCTGGGCAACCTCTGTGAAGCAGGAATAAATTCGCAGCAAAGCTCTTTCGGTGTGGGCAACAACGATAGCTTCGTCAGCGAAGGTGAAGACTTGGATCAGTTACTTCAGGGACTTCATGTGAGTCTGTAATCATCGGGAATTAAAAATGCTGCTTCAAAGAAGGCATTTGATGTAAACTCCGTCCTTATCATCGAGATTTTTCCTGGTCTGTTTGAGAATCATGCAGAATATCATAAAGAGATTTGGTGCCAGAAGGCAAATCTGCTTCTTTATGTTGGTCTTCGAAAATGGTTTTGAGATGTAACTGTTGAGTCTGAAAAAAACCTATCTTTGGTGTTCCTATTGACGCTAACGGTGCACTGTCTCCCTGGAAGTTGTTTTTCAATGATTGGGGTAACAGTGTGTTAAGCAGAATTCTTAAGATGATATTTCCTGCAGTGGAGCACAGAGTATATTCCTGTAATTGAAGCAGTCAGATTTTACCCTTTATTCTTGCACAGAGCAATGATGACTGCATAGCAGAGATGTTGTAGTAGTTTTTCCTGCTCCGAACAACAGACAAAGAGCTCCAAGAGTTTTATATACATTTAGTTCCCATGATTCCTAATTTCTCAAGGGAAGCTATCGACTTCAGTTGATTTTACATGTTTCAGTTACTCTATGGCGAAAGTAGTACCTCCTTTAGTGGACAACTCACAGTTCTTATTTACAGGTTGTTGGTAAATGCCGAGAACTGCTGATTCCTGGATAGTGCTATTAGCAAATACATATATATATAAAAGCGCAAAAAGAAAACATTGTGCGGCTAAAATGCTCCCTAGAGATAAAGACACTCGGGCCAGTCATGGTTGCGAAGTGTAAGCATTATCAATAACCCAGACTACTTTTTCAGTTCTTTACCATACCATCAGACTTTGTTTATTTTCCCGTTACGTCAAAGGAAAACATGGTGAGGATGTTTAGCATACAAATACTATAATTTAACTGTTAACTCGAACCGATGACAAAAAGAATCCAGTGTACTAAGGGGAAATCCTGGTTCTGCATTCTTTTACACGGTTGACCTGGGAATTACACCGCTTTCAACATAGTTTACAAATTTGTTTTCTATCTATCTATCTATCTATCTATCTCTCTCTCTCTCTCTCTATATATATATATATATATATATATATTTATATCGTGTGTGTGTGTGTGTGTGTGTGTGTGTGTGTGTGTGTGTGTGTGTGTGTGTGTGTGTGTGTGTGTGTGCGCGCACACACGTGTGTGTATGTGTCTGCCAGTATGTCTTAAGTTAAATATCCCTGGAATAAAATTTAGACAGATTTTGTATATATAAATGTAAGAAAAACATAAAATGTATAAAATCTCTTTCTTATTACTTATTGTTTCTGGTACAAATGGCACAAATGAATTATCTAAAATGTACTAAGCATTTACTATAAGATAGTAATGTGAACTAAATATAATCTCACCTTTGCACGTCCTTGAGACAATTTGTTTCATGATACTTTGAAGAGCATTGAAATTTTTCACGGTGAATCTGAACTGGTTCGTGGGTTGACTTGCGATATTCGTTAATTCCTTCATGTTCACATTGTTTCCAATTCCAATACTAAAGATAAAAACACCATCACTTTTAAGTGTTTCAGCTTCTAATCTGGTTTCATTTGCATCATTCGACTTACCATCAGTTATAACAATAGCAACATTAGGAACACCTTTCCGATCACCGTTTTGCTTTTTAAAAGAATCCTTTCTTAGATAATTCAGGCCTTCACTTGTGTACGTCAAGCCCTTAGGATAGTAAATATTTTCAATACCTCTCCGCAGTGCATCCAAATCAGCATATTTCTTCATATCAAACACTTCACTAACATAGTGACTGTATGTTACAACGCCGACACGCACGCCGTCGTTGGCAATGTGAAATGAACTGACGGTGTTTTTGACGAAGTTCTTCATTTTAATAAAATTCTTCACACCAATACTTGAGGATCCATCCAAGAGAAACATGATGTCTGCAATGGCTTTTGTACATTCTGAAAAATGTTTGAGAAATATCATTAATTTTATATTTCGAACAAGAAAACATGAAGCTACATTAACTTCTGACAAATTTATTGAAGTATATTCATATATAGATCATAGTGTCTGAGGAGTCTGATTTCAAAGTTGCTAAACATATTATCTATTCAAATGATTTCAAAGGAGAAAATGATAATAAAATTTGTTTTGTTTATTTGAATATATATGAATACATTTTGTGCGCGTATAAAATGAAAGCAGTTTATCGATCGTTTGATCGGATACAAAAAGATTAACGTATTGATTTTTTATGGAATTTCAGAACGTCTAATGCTTTTTTATGCCAACAAGTTTGGGAATCTCGTTCATTGTACATTCATATTTACAATTTTGTGCTGTTGTTTCATGAGATTTTCTTTCAAACGGTCCTATCGAATAAGAATAAATTTAAGCATGTGTACTACTACTCAAGCGCAGAATGGCCCAGGGAGTAATGACATTGAAGGGGTTCTCCACACTCTAGAACTGGAATCTAATCTTTGTATTATACCCAGGATACCCCTTTTTAGGGCATCAGCAGGGCATACCGTCATCACCAACAGAACTGTCTAAAATATTTTATTCTAATATGATTTAGATCTTCCGCGACTTATCCAGGTTTAAAAATTATCCGGACAATCAACCCAGCATTAACGATTTTTAGATGAGGGTGTAGCTGTTGTCTAAGATAAAGGCCCTCTGGTTACCGAACAGGTAATTGTGTACAAACCAGCAAACTATGCAGTGTGACAGAAATACGGGTTTGGTGCGGGGTTTTTTTCCAAGAAAGTTGAATAAACGGATTATGATTTCATGAAGAACTTAACTGTAATGATTTTTTGGCATAGGTACTTGAAAAATTCATTTAAAAAATGACATTTGCTACTGTTTACGTAAAAGAAATTACTGATGAGATACTTTTAAATATTATTATTCTAAATAGTTATCTTTATAGTTATTTCAGCAAAACAGAAATTTATATATATATATATATATATATATATATATATACTCTATCTGCTTGTGTATGAATATATGTAGTTTCTGTAAAAAATGATGAATTTGATGTATTTTTTGCTAAATTTTTGTTCATCATTGTAGATAACTTTTCTAGAAAGACCAGTTTGGACCACATTATCAATTGGTGACTGCCTAGATGCGATGAATATCAAAATTCGTTATCTTGACGTTTAAACACAGATGACTGGTTTTGAACACAGATGACTACCACGGAAGTGAGTCAATTATCTAATATATTGTCGAGAACTGATTGTAATGTAACATGATTAATCTGCATTTGAGAATATTGTAGTAGTAATTTTTTCACTGCCTTTTGGATGGAGTTAATGTGAAATAACAGATTTTTGTAGTTTTCTCAGGGAAATGATTGATTGTTGAAAAGACCAGGTGTGATCCCGTATAGTGAGTGACCCAACCTTGTTGGGATTTATAAGCTAGCTAGATATGACAGCCTCTCTGGCAGTCAGTATTGGAATATTGTTTTGAGTTAGTAAGTGCGGGGGAAATGACCCTTGAACTTGATTTAAACAATAGTTTATTTGGGATGTATTTTCAGCGTAGGAACAGATGTGGATCCAAAAGGGATCTGCATATAATATTCTGTTATTTTACGTCGCAAGTTAGTTGAAGTTTGGGCTTTGGAGAGAAGGGATCGACTCTTCACACACAATTTTGATAGCAGTCAACTGAGAGAATATCTAACACGCATACCTTCGCATTCATTTATGTATGACTACAACATTTCATTAATTTTCTAAACTCAACTTCAAACCGACACATATTCTCAGTAGTCCTGCTGTATTCTGTTTTGTATAACTATAGATGCCATAAGATAGTTGATTGTATTCCGCTATATATACTGTTATTGAACTGTTTATATTTAATCAACTGGCATTATTTTTCTTCCGACTTATTCTGCTCAGAACATTCTTCACTAGGGAAGATTTACCATGGTTTATTCGTTTTGGAGAAACCCGTTGTCTTGGCTGCAAAGAATCACAACACATTTTTGAATATCAAACAAGACGATCAAGGAATTAAACTGTGCTTATAACAGTTCTAATTGATTGTACTGTGCCTTGGAACAGTTCTAATTTTTAAACGCTTCCGACTTCTCAGTAGAGACTGAAATTTCACATGGGTTTCAAACAGAGTAACGCGTCGATCGGAAATACGAATTGTTTTGAGTAGAGAGGATGGCGTTTATA
Organism: Sepioteuthis lessoniana; assembly: GCA_963585895.1. Taxonomy (NCBI): domain Eukaryota; kingdom Metazoa; phylum Mollusca; class Cephalopoda; order Myopsida; family Loliginidae; genus Sepioteuthis; species Sepioteuthis lessoniana. Next base: position 53,040,226 of record OY757921.1, read on the forward strand.
ATATGATAAACGTGCTGGCACCACGGATTTCCCGGACTCTCTATCTTCCAATTCGTCCCTATCATCCATCACGCTCGGCAGGTTCTCCAAACAACATCCAGGGTCCATGCAGAGCAGTTGTAAGGATGTTCTTGCCGGTTGAATTTGTAAAGTTGTGATACACAGTTGAGTGTATAATTTAATGTAAAATTTGTATTCTATGAAAACATTTACTTAAAATTATATCCTTTGAATTATATAACTTGAAAAGAACTAACCTTTTGGTACTTTTGTTGATAAAACTGTAGCTGCAAATTGTAACAAATAAATTTGTGATTAAATTAGATAACAAGTGCAAATAAGGAATAAGAAACACGTCAAGAGATTAAATTCATTTATAATGAAATGCTTTTCTATCATTTCTACATTTGAACCCTTACCACAGGTATCTGTATGAAGTACTATTTTGGTCTGACTGTCTTTGATTTTTAACAAATTTTTGTTTGAATAGTATCATTTATATTAGAAACATAATGTGTATCTATATTATTTTCATATTTCTGCATTATCTTATCCTGGTAAATGTTATGTCACCAATCTGATATTATGCCGCTTTATTCTGGTTCTTTACTCGTTTAATGTCATTTTTAATCATCAGAATTCTCGATTGAATGGAGGAGAATACCAGGAAATACAAATTAGAACCATTCATTTCTTTTTTTAATAAAGGGATCAATATCATAAGGAACTGCTGTTACATTTGGAATCTAACGGGTGAATGAGTGTTCAAGTAGTTACTTAATGCTAACGTAGATATAAAAAATTATGAATTAACTTTTATGCATTTTTAAAGTACAATTACTTTATTCTGACTGCAAAATTTCATTGTACAAACCTTCAGTGTAATCCTTAAAGCCTTCAATTATCTAATGAGATAATTAATTATAAATACGCATATATATATATATATATATATATATATATATATATATATATATATATATATATATTCGAGCTTTATTCTGACGTTAATATCTACGTTAAATTCTGATCATTGATACTTCTTTAAAATTTATTTTTTTAGTAAAATAGTAGGGCAGACCGTGTTCCGTATTTCAATACCCAATGCACAGATTGAGAGCTAAAACCTGACAAAAGAAATAACAAATAACTGCCCTACCCTTTAACCACAGTTACCTCGAATTGTTTTTTTTTTTTTTTGCATTCGCTTATGTGATTAACTGTTTAATCTCTATTTTCTCATAGCCCACAGTTGCTATTTTCCTGCGTATTATCAATCTGAAATATAATCTATTATAAGCACTTTTTTTTAAATTAATATTTCGTGACAGGTGATTCATGTTCAGTACAATTATTCTAATTGACGTTTAATGTTGGGTATAATTATCCAAATGTTTCACTTCAATCCAATATATGAGAGCTCATTCGTAAATAGGAGCTTTAATCCTGTAAAAGCGGTTTAAGTAAATTTATTTCGTTTGGTAGCTAATTTCTTTTGACGGCAGAGCACATCAACCATAATTATCTTGCTGTTACTGTATAATTTGGCGGTTCAAGTCTAAATTGGACATTTTTGACATTAGGCAGCCCTCTCCATGAATTAAATTCATACGCCCTGCGAATTGACACTGCTCTTAACTTTATATGAATTCTCCTTAAGATTCAATAGGTGGTTCTTTTCAAAACGAGCAATACCATAAATATATTTTTAGTTTTTTTGTTTTGTTTTTTTCTGCCGCTGAATATCAGAGAAAGAATTCCCTTCACACTTTGCACCATTATAGAACTGACCATACTTCAGGACCTTTGCTGTCCCGGTATCATTAATTAACATGATGTGCTACTTCCTTAAGACTCAATTCCCTTGATATTATATTTCCTTTGGGAATTCTTAAATGTGAAACTAGACCTACTATAACTCTGCATTTGAAGTGGAGGCAGAGTTTATGGATGGTATGAAAATGATTTATAGCATATATGTTAGTAAACTATGAATATAAACCATAAATTACAGTAAGGAGAACAACAAATACATATACTGCTGTTTTTAGTAAAATAGCAGTGCAGACTGTGTTCCCTAAACTGATTGGTTTGATTTAGTTTATTTATTTAATGGCATATCAAGCTTCAAAGGTTATTTAAGATTTTGTGGTATTATCTAACACATGGCTGGAGGGATAAGGCTTCCATACGTTTCCCAAGGGTTTTAGGTTTCTTTATTTAATGGCATATCAACCTTTGTGGGATATAGTAGCGATACTATTTAATCCATAACTGGGGGATCAGAGAATTGATCACTTTCCCAAAAATATAAATCTGAACTTGAACGTAATAGCGCTACTGCAGATCAAACTCGCTTACTAT